>JAPYZN010000264.1:0-38730 GCA_030522865.1 Psyttalia lounsburyi
GATTTGAAATTCGCGCCCGTTTCCCTTCGAGTTCGACTTCCAGAGCCTTCGATTCGACTTTCATGAAATCGATTAGCATTCGAGTGTTCATTCGAGTGCAATTCGAGTGCTTATTCGAGACTCCCGATGGCGCTCTCTTATTATATAGGATTGATTTCCAACAAATGGCTGAAAAAATTTGCCTAAAAACCCCGCGACTTGACTTGGAAATTCCTTCAGGCTTGTCGTCCTATGGGAAAAGTTGTTTAGATTGTCTAGAAAATTAGAGAACTTCTCGATTTTTTTTTCCAACAGAACAGTCATTTGCGATGGTGAAAAAGTTGGAGACATCATTCCCTCAGACTTGGTAGTAAATTTACTGATCACTGTCGGCTGCAAGACCAGGTACCAAGAGACAAGTGAAATAAAAGTATACAACAATTGCACGGGCCGGCAAAATCCCATGAAAATGAAGCAGCTGCTGGACGACTGTCAGAAATACGCGCGAATCTACCCATTAATGGCAGCAATAAGATATCCGAATTTGACTCACCGATCATCCTACTTGATTCACTGGATAATCTCCAAATTCCAGCATCGCCTATTATCCTACATTTTCGATTTTGTCGCTCTCTTCGCATCGAAAAAAGGACGAATGATACGGATTCACAACACGCTTGCCCGAATTTTGGGCAGTCTGGATTATTTTACTCTGCGCCAGTGGGCGGTTAATGATTCCAATGTAGAGAAACTCTGCAGCGAAATGAGTGAGAAGGAGAAAGATATATTCTACTTCGATCCAAAAATCATCGATTGGAAATTATACACGAAGATCTACGCCCTGGGCATCAGGCGGCATTTATTCAAAGAGAAAATGGACGACATCGAGGAAGCAAAAGCCCGAATGGCCAAGTAAGTTGAACACCCGTTGGCCCTCCTCTCCCGGATTATCGTCAACTGTAGAGACTAATTGTTATTTAATTTCAGCTTGTACTGGATGGAGAAATCTTTACAACTCTTCCTCTCAGTCTCGTCGTTCATTACAATTTACTACTGGCTAAAGTCTCGGCGCAATAGAATGGAATCATAACGAGATTAAACCGAATTTAAAACACTCCCCCCGAGGTGTAATCAATTCAGCCATTCGCAAACGATTTGGAATAATTTCCGTAATTTTGAGCCCACCCCCGAGTGAAATATTCATTGACCAATTAACTGGGTACATCATATCAGATCAAAATAATTTTTACGCCTTGCTGTTGCAGAATAAGAAATATTACGAAATATTGTAAGATTCAGATGATTAAATTTATAGTAAAAATGGTGAATAACATCAGTGACTTTGTTCAAGAAGTTATTTGTTCGTTATTTTATGGCAGGAGGCTAATTATTCCTTATCGAGACACGCAACGACAATTATCCTCGATCTGAAATGTCCCAATGTCCAAATGTTTTACGTAAACAATAATTTAACGAACTACATTAATTTTTTATGTTGAATTTTACCGCCTGCGGGTCGTGCAACTGTCGATATTGCAGTTACCGGCATTGACGATTGTCGATAGTTGCCCGACAGTCGGTACTTTACCTGCCGGCCGTACAACTATTCGCAAATGTTTCCAAATTGTTTTGAAAAAACGGACGAGGGTTGACGACCGCTAGGTAACGAAATTAATAAAAAAATTTATTAAAAATCACTGCCAGTGATCGGGTGACTACCAATGGAATTGGTAAAAATAAAATTGAGAAAGGAGGCTTAAACCTCGGCTTGTTTAAAAATTATTAACATCGCCAGCTCAACAAATTCCTAGTAAATCTGTTCAACTTGTGAGCGGTCTTAAGTCTTCTTCCGTACCTCACTGCCCCCAAATTGCCCATATCCTAAACTCTCATTCTCAATTATTTATTTACGAAAAAAGCGCAAATTAATATACCGGACCGCGCCTAAAAATCGACTACGTAAAATAAAGATCACCATAAGGAAGTGATTTATTGTCTAGTAGCCTAGTGTGATGTCCATGAAGATAAGCGCAATTGTGCACTATTTCCCGGTTATCGTTAAACAAAATAGTCGGCACATCGTTTGTTTATTTATTACCGGAGACAACAGAAAAGCTTTATCAACAATTCTTTCCGTGAGTTATGTATGCTAATATTTTTTTTCCACGTGGACTTCCTCGGGACTTGTCGAGCTCGATTATTGTCAGACACTGGATTGTTGGGATCAGTCGTCTCTTAGAGTTCTCCAGGGTAGAAAGGTATCAATGCATGATGAAGGGATTTTTCATGCTACCGGTGATTTTTGTGCTCAGTGCTATCCCCGTCGATCCAATCATCGCAGTAAGTTATTTATCAAATTAGACTACAGTTGATTATGAGATCAATTAACTCCAAGTAATTTCTGGCGCTCGATGCTGAGTAATTTTCACATGTCCAATCAAGTGAGATCAAAATTTATCTTCTGTAGGTCTTAAAAGTGCTTGCCGTTTGTCACGAGCGTAATTTGTCACTCGGCGCTAATCTTGGGAGTTTTCTCAAAATGATTTTGATCCAGTGGCCCACGGAAGCCAAAAAAAAATTGGAAATGTTGAGAATCGCTTGTCTTCGATATCACCACCATCGATTAATTTTTTATAATTTATTAAATATTTTCTTTTCATATTTTCAGTATGAATCCTGCCCTCCCGGGTTCACCGGTTACCTGGAGTACACGTACAGTTGCTACCAGTTTTTACAGTGCGATCGCGGCGGTACTTTCCTAATGAATTGCGGTCCTGGAACAGCTTTCAATCCTTCCCTAAGTGTCTGCGACTGGCCACAAAATATTCCTAGTTGCGGTAATTCCACTATCTTGTTTACAATTGTAAAAACTTGCCTGACGAGCGCGAAGCTGCACTACTAGACGCAGTACAACGGATTTATTTATTTTTCTATTTGTTATATTTTTTATTCATTTGGTGCTTCGCAGGTAGTGGAGAGGGACTCATCGACATTCGTTGAGACAGCTGAAGAGATGAACAAACTGATATAATTAATAAGAAACCTTTATTAAATCATTGAATGTAGTCAGTAAATGCAACACGATTTTTTTTCGTTGATAAATCCATACTTTTAAGAATAGTAAATGAAAAATGGCAGCAGAATGGAAGTGTAGAGAGATTATTCATATGAAATGTCCTGGTGAAAGCCATTATCTACCTTCTGGCGATTTTCCAGCTGCTGAAGAAAAAAAAAATCGATAAAAAGTGGATTTTTGTTTTTAAACAAGTTTTTTGTAAAAGATAATTTTGGACAAAACTTTTATAGCCCGAGAAATTCCCCCAAGGGAATCTATTCTCGTAGTCCCTCCAAGACTTCCTCTTCGCCCTCTGAGATATTTTCGCCGAGAATTTAATGAGCTTCAAGAAAATCCCTCGGCCCTCTTATTCAAACAGAGTTTCATACATTTGTGTTCAACAATTATTCGCAGCATAATTTGTAACAAACGTTTAAAAAATTGCTCGTCATGTCGAAAGCAATATACTTTGAATATAATGAATATTCACTCACCTTTTAAGGATACTGAGTAATATCCATAGAGAGCACTTCAAGGAGAGATAAATCGACGTCGACTTTTTTTATTTTCGAGGCTTCGTTCAACTCAATCCCCGGTGGATCACGTCCGTACCATTTCGCACGATATCCCTTCATGTTGATGGCACCCTCGACCTCTATCAAATCCCCAATTTTAAAATGCTGGATGTCGTCGTTATTGGTCAAGACAATGTTGAGTTTCTTGCGGCCATCAGTGATGGAACCATAAGTGCAGTGTTTCAATTTTGCAAATTCGCCTTTAACAAATCCCTTGAGACCTGCAATATTTATATTTAATATTGTAGAATAATTTATTCAAGTTTAAATTGAATAAAACAATTTTTTTTTAATACTTACGGACGAGTTGTCCATCGGACTCACGAATTTGGCTCCACAAGATAGTGGGAGGTACTGTCTTCAGTAACTCCTCAGGATTGAACTCACCGATTTTTTTGATGATCGAGGTGGGATGATTGACGTGAATTTCGAATGCTTCCCCATTGATTCGTGAATTTATGTTGTCACGAACGAATGGGACGTCGAATATTTTGCATCTGGCGTTAATAATGTGGAGGATCTATCGGAAAAGAAGATCTCAGTGACAATTATCGAGGAAGAATTTTGTTATAAATAATTCTCAATCTGAGGCAGGTAAAAAATGTCCCAACATTTTTTACCGAACCAATTGAGGGCTCGAAAAAATCCTACTGATGTAAAAATAAATCTAAAAATCTGTTCACTCGTAGGATATTTTTACCGCATTCGGCTGGATCCATTCTGGATGAATTTTACTCGCTTGATTCCACACACAAATTAAGAGTGTTCTCCCTCGATTATTGTTCAGTGTAAACATCACTCGGACATTGTCCATTGGTGTCGGTGGATTCTGAATAATTGTTTCTACATACCCAATGATATCTCTGCAAATTAAAAATTCATACGACGATTAAAACTGCAAATTTATTATTTCTTGGATTGCGCCTGATTTTTTTCTTCAGTTGGACTTACATCCGCTGATCTCCGGATGTGAAGGAGTCGATAGCTTCATTTCTAGTGGCGAATTCCATCTTTACAATTCTGAAATTAATTCGGAATTAATTGATATCAAATTGATTTAATAGTAGAATAATTAGATAGACTTTTGTCATGGGGATTAACTCACCAACAATTCCTCGCTGGTTGTCGCTGAGCAACTGATGATTCCTCTGGTGCTAGAGCTCACGTAGAGCTTGTCTTAACCAGTAGAACCCATCTATTTTCGTACTTCTTGCTTTAAATTAAGACCAGTCATTGGCCTCCCAAGAGCAGAATCCACTGTATATTCACTTTTCGAACATTTTAACGTTCAAAGCCGCATACAAAAAAAGAACTTGTCAACAATTTTATTTTCAACTGCTAAGAACATTTTTCGTATGTTCAAGCTCTTTCGGACATTAATTGGTCCGAAACGCTAATTAATTAATTACCTACTCATTGTGTAATTTTTTTAATCCCAGCGGAACTTTCCAACTGTCGGCCCTATCTTCTGGAGACGTGTGGACCTAACACGCGCCCGAGACAATACTCTCCCCATATTTATTTTCTCCTCAGCAATTGGGCAATCGTGAGATAGGGAAGAACAACTCTTTCATTCGATAATTGCAATCACTGACGAAAAAATATTTCCGCATTTGTGTTTCTCCCGAGTAATAACACAGGCGATTTGTTGATTGCAATTACTGAAGAGGAGACTTAGTTATAAAATAATTTACAAGTTAATTATAAAATACAAAAAATATTTTCCCCTGAAAATAAAACGACAAGAAATGTAATGATCGCACATCGAGTGTAAAAATTCATGTGACCCAGTTTAGTTTTATCATTGACGAAATGAAGGTTTCGATTATTCCCCGAGCTCCTCGAGGTTTCGACTCCCATTACGGTCAAAACCTCGCGATGAAAAATCGTGGATTCAATTTCCGGGGTAAATAAAATTCAATGACAACCGACAAATGCAGAAAAAAATAGAAAATGTTTAAATGATTAATGCGCGCATGACTGGATTATTTCCGAAATTGAGAGAATATTATTAATATTTACGACTGATGGGAAATAAATTTGAAATTACGGAAAACCAAAATAAATTTATATTGGAGCTGTAATTAACTGACGGAAACCAGAGTCTGACGCAAAAACTGGGACTCCTGACTATAATCTCTCGGTCTCCCCGTGATTTATTTTTCTTCTCAACTCTCATGCGCCTTCGGGGCTACGGTTGATGCAATACTGCAAGTGTTTTGCGAAGTTTCTAGAGGCCCTCGAGATTGTTTGGAATGCCTGAAGGTCTCCAAAAGCTGCCACATCTCCAAAAAATCGCCAAAAAACTGAATCGCCAGCCAAAATAAATTCTCAATCGAGTCTCGATCATTGCAAAAAAATTCGGATAGCTTTTCCCTCGCTGCGATCTTTGATCTCTAATCCTGAACTCGTCCAAAACATCTGTAATCTCCCACAACTTCAACAATTTTTTTTTTCCACAAGAATTTGATCGAATGGCGACATTTGATAACACTTGCCGAGCCGAGTAATCACAATCTCCTCTCTTCGTATTAAACCCTCGAATCTCCGAATTTATCCCGATAGATCCGGAGTAAAATCCCCGAAAATAGTAATTATTATTCAGCATTTGAAAAAAAAATCCAATCTCCCAGGAAAATTCTGCGTAATTTTCCGTATTAAAATTATTACTCCTCGACTGGTAGCGAGCATAAACCGCAATTACATACTTGAAATGATCTTGTTATTATTAGTAATAACCCAACAGATCGACGTGATCATAATTACAGCTTGTCCCCTAGAAATCCACCTACTGGAATGGAGAAAATAATCTGCAAAAATGGGGCCAGCCATTCACTTTCGCTTTATCTGCTCGCAACTTGACAAAGAAAAATAAATAAATGCACTAATAATAGTGGCAGCAATTAACAATTATCACGGAGGGATAAACAACTGAGTTCCCTCGTCATTCATTGAAATGAAAAGTTAAATAAATAAACGCTTACTCCTCGATGAACTCGACAACGAGATAAGAGTTCTCAAGGAGTGAAAGAAAAAAAGGAAAAAACAAATTGAGAAAAGGTAAAAACTTTGACCATTTGAGCCCGGAAAATTCAATAAAAAATATTTCAGCCCTCGGGAAGAACGTAACCCGCCGAGATATTGCATAGTACTCAACTGAAACAGCTCAACAAATTGTATTTGAGATGAAATAAGTATTGAAACCACTGCCGCCAGGGTCTGTCCACTCAGTCTGTATTCAAACGCTGTCTGAGTCGCATCGGACCTCGATCTGGCCAGAAAGTGACCCATCACTCCCCTCAATCAACATTTCCTCCTCGCGATCAACACCCGAAAATCTCTTAAATATATCCCTAATTAATCTCCAATTATTTCCAAGTTAAACACCTAAAAAACCTCGACAATTCAATAAATCAAAATAATAAACATAAGGACTATCAATTAAAATTGCTAAATACCTAAAGAACTCAAGTACAACCGCGCGAGTAAAATCCGTAGAATAGGATCGAACCCATTGGAAAGATCAGAAGATTGGACTGGTTGATCGAATTATCGATTCATTTTAACTGTTTAACAAACAATTGGAGCGATGCCGAGCAGTAAAACAAGGGTTGCAATTATCGGAGGTGGAGTCGCTGGACTCATTGTGGCTAGGCACATCTCATCGAGACCGCAAGAATTCGATCTGACGCTTTTCGAACAAACTGATGGTGTTGGTGGTACCTGGGTCTACACTGACGCCACCGAGCTTGATAAAAATGGCCTCCAGGTGCACAGCAGTATGTACAAAAATCTGAGGTAAATGTCGTAAGACTTGAGTATTTGCTGGGCTAAAAAAAAATATCCCGAGACAAGTAAAAATCCTTCACAAATTTTTCAGGACAAATTTACCGAAGGAAATCATGCAGATACCGGATTTTTCGTTTCAGGAGGACGACGGACCCTCCTTCGTTCATCACAGTGTTATAAAGCAGTATTTACAAGACTACGCGCAACATTTCAATCTTTATCCCTGTATTAAGGTAATGACATCAAAGCTGGAAAAATAATTTCAATTAAAAACCGACCGTCAAAAAAAAATTGACGACATTTTTCTCAACCTCCAACAGTTTCGGAGGTATACCGGAAATAATGAGTTTAGAAAAAAAATTGGAGATCGTTTTGAGGTGTACATAATTAATTAGATTATGGGTAATGAAAAGAAAATAGATCATTGACATTTTCCGCTGTTGACAGTTCAATACTCTGGTGACACGCGTGGAGCCATCAACGTCACCAAGCGGCCAGACAATCTACATGATCACTCATGAGGACCTTATCAAGAAAGTTCAATACACCAAGACCTTTGACGCGGTTGTATTATGCAATGGGCATTACACGGTCGGCGCTGTACCGAGGATCAAGGGGAGTGACACATTTCCCGGGGATTGTATTCACAGCCATCAGTACAGAATGCCAGAGAAGTATGCCGGGAGAAGAGTCTGCATACTTGGGGCCTCCTGGTCGGGGATCGATATCGCGATTGAGATAGCAAAACATGCGAGTAAGGTAATAAATATGAATAAATCAAAAATAGACATTAAACAAATTTGGAAAAGTTGAAGCGAGTAAAAAGGTATTTTCGCAAAAAAAAACATTCAAGTTCTATTTAGCAAAGAGGATATTTTTATTTTCACTGTCCAGGTCTACTTGAGCCACAATCTGGACAGTTTGGATGCAATAATGCCGGCTAATGTCGAGCAGAGACCGGGTATTGCCTCCATCGACGGCAATACCTTCATCTTCAAGAATGGAACAATTGCGGATGTCGATGATTTTATCTACTGCACCGGTAACTGAAGAAAAATCCATTCCCCAAAATAATTAATCGTGAAAATGGAGTGTTTTGTTAAAATTTTCAGGATATAAATTCACTTATCCATTCCTATCTGACAAAATTGAACTTCTCACTGAGGACAATCACGTGGAGCCCATCTACAAGCACATGATCCACACTGACATGCCGAATTTATTCTTCATGGGACTGCCCGGACTCGTCATTCCCTTCCCAATGTTTCACATTCAGGCCCAGTACATTTTGAGAATTTTAGAGGGACACCTGAAGCTCCCCTCGCCAGAAGAAATGCGAATGGACTTTCTGCGGGAGAAGCAGATGCTCTTGAACCAAGGAATTCCCGTAATTATCATTATTTCATTGCTCTTTTCCTAACAGAACAATAATAAATGGCTGCCAATTTTGTAATTATTTTGTCATTTACATTGTTCCTTTAGGTACGACATATAATTAAAATGAAGGAACGTCAATGGGCCTACTACGATGAGATAGCAAATGCAGCGAACGTCCCATCATTTCCTCCAGTAATTAAAAAAATCTACGACCACGCCAATCAGATGCGAGAGATTAACTTCACGACCTACAAAAACTATCAGTACAGAATACTCGACAAGGAGAATTTCAGTTTTTCTTACTGTAAAATTTGTTAGGGTCTAACCTGAGGATATAATAAAATAATCACTTTACGCAAATACCCTGGGTATAATTACTCCCCAGAGTTGTCAAAAAATCCTCAAAAGCAACGATAACCTGCTGAAAAATCGAAGAAACCCAAAAAAAGGGCCAAAAACCACCAGAAACTCACAGAAAGGGCTACCCAGGATTTATCTTCCTTCAATCGTCACTCTTTTGACGATATCTCAAAAACTATTGGTCCTAGCCTCCTGGAGTTGAGCTCACTCGAAAGCTGAGCTCATTTCCCATCGATTTAGGGCATTAGCAATTTTCTAAAATGATTTTTCCAACCGTTTTTACAGAAATAATGGCCAATGCCTCTTCTACCAATTTTCTGGGGAATTTTCTAGTAATATTTCGACGAAAAATCTCTCCATTTGACGCGAAGTCTACGCATGCGCAGTGGCACAGTCCCTTAGCAACAGTGAAATTTGACAACAAATCACACCTCGCACTCATGTCCTCTTGTTTACTACTCATTTTATTATTTAATTTGCTTGATTTGTCGGATAAAGAATGTCTGAGAGTGATGACCACGAGGTCATGACCACTGATACAAAAAAAAATCCGTCGGTGGCGTCAATGGACCAAAACGCGTCCAATGTAAACATTGAACCGCTCGACGATATCGAGACAGACTCTTCACAGGCGATTTATCAAATTCGTCCACAATTATCTGACAAGTAAGATAATTAATCAGCATTATTGCTAATTGATGTAAATAGAATTGACGTAGAGTTGTTATTTAACTCCTGGTGCTGAATGTGTCGAGAACATTGTGGCAGGTAATTTAACCTTGAATTGAATTGCAGGTTCAAACCTCAGCTGGTGAAGGAATTGATTCATGACATACTGCATGATCATTTAGATACGAAGAAGTACTCCATTGAGGAGGCCAACAAGCTCAGCAGAACAATTGCTGATTCCATCAGAATTAAAGTCAAAGGTTTGGGGATTTTCTTCTCGTCTTTGATTATTTACAATACCATAGTATAATGGGCCTTTAGTTGATGATTATTAATTAATAAATCAACGACAACTGTCACAATTCCAGAACTTCACTATCGACAGTACAAATACGTTGTGAATGTCATT
Source organism: Psyttalia lounsburyi (assembly GCA_030522865.1). NCBI lineage: Eukaryota > Metazoa > Arthropoda > Insecta > Hymenoptera > Braconidae > Psyttalia > Psyttalia lounsburyi. The sequence goes on from JAPYZN010000264.1 coordinate 10,214, forward strand.
CTGGGTGAGTCCAGAGGTGCAGGAATGAAAATGGGAACGAGATGTATATGGGATGCAGAGGCTGACAGCTACGCTCATGGGAGCTTCAAAAACGACACCATCTTCTGCGTGGCCTGTGTCTACGCTGTTTTCTACTACTGAACAAAAATTGTTAACCTCTTATTCTTGAAGATATAAGACTAGGAATAATTGACGAAGTTACTGTGAAGTACTGAAGTATCCAGATTAATTTATATTCACCTCGAAAGAGGATTATCATTTAAAAAAAATAGTAATTTAATATATTGCAGCAGTAAGAGTTAATTTAGTGAATAAAAATAACAGTAGTTAGTGTCTTTGTGAAAGTCTCTGCGTCTCTCAATTGTTTTTCACGTCATAAACTGCGAAATATTGAAAATAAATCAACAGAAGAATGGTCGAAGTAGGGGAACTGTCAGTGAATGATCTGGAGATCATCGAAAGCCACAAGAATATCATCGAAAGAGACTCGAGGGAGATCTCCGGGAGATGGAGAGTCCTCACTATATTCCTTCACTTCGTTTGTGCGGCCTGTGGCTACGCCTGCTCGACATTATTCTACATTTTTTGGGTGAAAATTCGCTTGAAAATGTGACTTTTATTTGACAAAAATATCTCAATTTTTTTCAATGTCAATTAGCAAGACATTTTCGGAATGAATTGTCCCATATGGGCGAGACTCGAGCCACCGATACACGTCAGACTGCTCAGGGAGATGGGGGCTGAAGTGATTGAGGAAGAGGGGCCGGAATTCTCCACTGACGACTGGAGAAAAAAATTGATAATTGAGTTTAAACATGATTTCCACTGCAAATTTTTCTTTTACATCAGCTTGTCTTCTTGCTGCTTTGGAATAGTCTGGCTTATGTTATTTTGGAGGTGTGGAAAAGGCGGATATGACACGAGAGTGCAAGTATTATTCATTAGAATGTCAATTTTTTGCATGAATTATTCGGGACTGCCAACGTCTTTACGATAATTTATCTACGGGGCGTTTTTTGCCAATTATTGGAAGACTAATTGGAATATATTTCTGCAGTTTTACAGCCCCTTGGAGAATTATTCCTCCCGCTTTACTATTTCACCTGATTTTTGCGCCAATTGTCATCGGCGTTGTTCATGATTTCGCGTATGGATACTGGAGTTTCACGAATAACTTGAAGACTGTCGCCTCCTCATATATGAATAAAACGGAAATGTCGCAATTTCAAAAGTAAATGTTCTGGTATCAGCGAGATAATTGCCGAATTTTTTATGAAATTAATTTTTCATTATTTCGCAGACATTGCGAGATGGTCTCTTATTATCTGGAGGTCTACGACATCAATAGATACAACATTTGTTACGTTTACACAGCAATTCAGGTATTAATAATAGCCTGTCCTTTTTTTCCAGACAAAAATCATGAGATTTGTTATTTGAATTGAATAATTGTCTAGGTATTTTCATGGATAATGGCCTGGAGTTGGCTTCTCATTCTCGGTCTCCTGTCCCTGCGGGTGCTCAGAGCCACTGATTTTCGATTGCTCATTACAACAGTCTACAAAATTCCTAAGAGACCCTCGCGAGAACGAAGACCTACAGCTGAAATTCACAAGACGGCGGAGCCGCGAGTGGTGAAAAATCGAATAAAGAAAATAATTTTCGCCATTCCAGAACGGGAGAGCAATCAATCGACTCAACAGACATTCGTAATTTGAGAATATTCAGCAAGATCGATAATGGTTGAATAATAATTCTACAATCGCAATTGAATTTTCCGGCGACTTGTGTTGGAAAAAATCAAAAAAAAATACGAAAGCAAAATTTTTCTTTTTTTGTTTTAGGAAAAAAGTGAATAATAAGTTACAAAAGGATTTATCATTTACGATATTTCGTGTGTAATAATTTCATATTTGCTATTTTCTCTCTCAAGGCCTCACGTTCCTTCGCCGAATTCAACAAAAATTGCAATAATTTTGGATTTACTAAAAGAAAAGCTGCCTGGTGCAATTTTGAAAAATCCTTTCTCAATAAATCTTTCTTTCTTCTTCGTTTACCTACGAGCACTCTATTCTTATCAGTAATCCCCGCTACGCTCCTCAATTTCGATGCTCTCTTATCAATTTCAATGGATAATCCACGACAAGTTTCTTTCAAGTGACATAAAGTCTGAAAAAAAAAAAATTCAATTGAATTTATGTAGATTGCGCTAACAATTTATTACTTATTTCGTAAATATCCCCGAAAATTCCTCGGGCTTGGGGAAAAATAAATTAAAAAACTCTTTGTAGAAAATTTGATTTCCCAGAAAAAGTTTTTCTGATTTTTTTTTCCTCTGGGGAGAATAGTTTTCGGAATATTAAACGAATGTTCATGAGGAAATTTGTTTACTGGCGCCATTGTCAATATCTGCTTTCGAATTCTTCCGACTTCTTCCTCGCGTTCATCAAGCCTCTCACCCAGACTATTCTTCGTAGCTAATAAATTCGTGTAGAGATTGACAGTCTGACCCTCTCCATAATCATTTAATCTGTCGCTCTTATCAGTAATTCTCTCCAAAAAATTCTTCAACTTGAAAAACTTGACTCTGATTTTCGTGAGATTTCTCATTCTTCTCTCCTGCCTCCTCATCAAGAACTGAATTTTCTTGGGCGAATAATTCCCTTCCAGGCACTGAGACAGTTGCAACTGCTGCGAGAGCAACTGTTGCTTAAGCTCTTCGAAGATAAATAATTTGTCCTGATAATTTCCCCCCAATTCTCGCAATTCATTTCGATAATGACCTTCTGCAATTTGCGTATCGGATTGCATTGATTTAAATGTGTCTAGAACCTCTTCATATCTAAAAACAATAATTGATGCAATTTACTTCGCCAAATTTTGGGTAATTACTTTTAATTCACCTTTTGTCATCGTAAATGGACCCAGCCGAGGGTTTCTCAAAGTAACTCATGATTTTATATCGTCCCAAAAAATTCTTGCACTTTTTATGGAGCAAATTATTTTTCAGTTTCAGCGATTTTCGTTCCTCCCACAATTGTTTTATTTGAGCTATCGTATAAAGTCTCGCCTCGATGATTGATAATTGTTTGTCGTCATCTTCTTTTTGTAGAGATGTCAATAATTCGTCAGAGAATGGTTTTATTTGGAGATCAAAGTCTGAATAAAAATCTAATTGCTCAGAGAATTCCTCTTCCAGCGATAATTCTAGACTTTCTCCCGCTGGAGATTGTTCAGTAGAAGACGAAGAATCAGAAAATGCTTCCTCCTGTTCTTCTGAAGAATCTTTCTCGCCCTCATCGTCTTCAGAAAAAGTCTCAGACGTTTTATTAAGTCCGAATTTCTCGGGGGAGATTTCATCTTTGACATTCTGGGATCTAAGATTTTTTTCGTCTACCTTAGAGTCTGAAGACACAGCTGCAATGATATTAATTATTCAGGGACCTGGAGCAATGAAATTATGAGAATTCACTGGCGATTACCCTCGGGAGAATATTCCTTCATTAATTATTAGGAGAGAAGATGATCAAACCTCGAGTGAGATATCAATTTTGGGCGATTTGAAAAACATGAAACGACTGTAAAACATTACAATTACATTCTGATAATTTCAAGTTGAAGTAATTGAAATAAAACAATCGAAACTATTTAACGAGGTAATCATTGAATCATTAATTGTGAAAAGAAGCGTACACAAAACATTAATTGTCCTCATTAATTGAGATACTGAATAAATATCCTCAAAATTATATGAAAATAAACCGAAAAAATTGGTAATTAAATCTTGAAAATTATTTCGAGACTCACGAGGCTCCCGCGGATGAGAGTAAATATATTTTAAAGGATGCATGTTGTGACTAGTTCAATTGTTGGATCCCCCCTCGCCGCTCCTAAACCTAGTGAAGATGGCGGCGACCTAGGGACCCGATATCCCCAGTCACCATATTCTCTCCAACAACTTGGCAGTTCCTATTTCCTATCGTTTTGTCAGTACCACCGAGTACTTTTATTCGTCATTTTTTAATCCATCCCCACTACACTTTGTCCCCTCAATCTGCACGACCTGCAGTTGCATCTTTGCACTGTGTCACGTTAATAAATCACAAAAATTGCTACAGCAACGAGTGTAAAAAGTTGTTGAGACTTTCTCGTGTGTCTGAAAGTTGTGGTGATCAGTGCATAAACTGGCATTTATCTTTCTCTTCAATGATAAACAACCGGAGTGACACACCTCTCGATGACATTATAGGTCAAATAATTGACAGTAATTCAGTTTCTCCTCGCCGTTAGAAAAAAAAACCCTCTTTGGTTCAGATGTTGAAGAGATGTCCTATCGTTCGGAGGTGACAGCATAAACAATCTCATCAGCGAGACCTATATTATTGAATTGGCTATTGTATGATATAGTTTCTCCATCTGAGCTGATTGAAATTGTTCTATTATGTCCTCTGGAATATCGTTAGCTCCGGTGATAACAATAATTACTGGTGAGTCAATACTGAAGTGATTCATAAATGTTATGGTTTTAATGGTATTATCAGTGTCTGGGGCGTTATCGAGTCCATTGAGCAAATTATTATTGAATTAAATACTCGTTAATATCTCCCGAGTTTTTATATTTAAGACCTTCAATAATTAATGAACATTCTAAGTCTGAGAATGAAGTTTTAATTGTGCACTAAAAATCTTTACCTTTCTCAATTGAAAGGTAAATCTTTTTACACTGAGAATAAAAATTACGCCAGTTTTAATTCCTCATTTTATAACTGTAATATTTTTCAATAATTCTATATTAGTCCTCGAATATTTTCCAAATATTCTTCATGTCAATGGCATAAATTCATTGAAATAATACCACGATGATGAGACAATTTTCATTCCACAAACCACTCTCCATTGTCTCCAGTTTTGCATCTATAAAGCATGAATAATATTATTGCTGATGCATCTAATTGTTTCATTCGTTGTAATTGAAGACTAGAGCAATCAGGAGAGAGAGAGAGAGAGGAATGGCTAATTTGACAGTTCAGTCATCAAGCAAAAGCAGTTCTCGTGGCACATCACCCAGTAGAAATAATCCACCAAGTCATACTCATCAACGACAACCGTCGGCTACGTTTGAGCACGCACCGAAACCATGTAATCCCAGCGTGTAAGTGACTCAACAAGAGAATTCTATATAATTTTTGTCAATTGAAAGATTTGAGGGAGTGAAATGGCCACGGAATAGTTTAAAAAATAAATTGAATACTATTTTCCACATGATTTTCTCACAGAAAGGGGATTGTAAAATCCAAAAATCAGCCCAGCTTTTTTTTTCTGCAATTATTTTGTTCATAATATTATTTTTTAATATCTGAAGGAGAAATATTCTCTCAACCAAATATTTACGAAGGCTTCTCTGAATAATCCCAATGAGTGGATTTTTTACTAACTCTTCTCCTTGATTTTTTTAGATAAAAAATAATTAATTTTAATTGATTGTCAACAAAACTTGGCAATTTTATTTGAGCCATAAAACAGCTGAGGCTTTCAAGTAGACCCTCTCAAAATCTCAAATAAAATAAAATTCTATTGTAGAAGTCAAACGGGGGAAGGTAGCACTGGAAGTGGCAGTAGCAGTGGTGGTGGTGGCGTTATCAAGGGAAACAGTCAAAGATCACCGGCTGCACAGGTGCGGACCGGCGATACAATGGAGGAAGCCAATGTCACGGGAAATGAGAGCGAGGATTTTGCATCGAATGTCCATCCACCTACCGATGACGAGGGGGTGAGTCGATGGGGAGCCTTTAATTAAGAGTTTTAATTTGCAAGTGTGAGGGTCATCGGGGCATTTTCAGTGCCGATGTTACGTCGAGGAGAAGATGAAACGTGTCTTCATTTGTAAATCAAATTCTGTACACAAGAGGGTTTTTATCATTTTTTTTTTCAAGGCTCATTGCGAGAATTTATAATTTTTTTTCTCGCGTAATATACGAGACGATTATTGATTCATCAGCTCCCCGATAGGGGAGTCATAATTTTTTCTTGCGATTAATTGATACGGAGTAATGAAGAATTTGTGGTGACTAATGGAGCTGTTCACGTTATTCATAGTAAGAGCATTAACTGACCCAGTGCGTTTCATGAATGGAGAACATTTTCTTTTCTTCCAACAGTTCGGAGGTTCAAACAGTAAATTTTGTAATTTTTAATCGACGAATTGCCAAAAATTCTTGTGTTATTCAGTTCAAAGAATATTCCACGCTTCATTCACCTGTTAATTATTTTTTAATATTGTTAAGAAGGAGTGAAGAATTCTCAATTGGTATTTTATTATAAAATAAAAAATGTGAAATTCTTCATTCCAGAAATTATTCTAATTCAATTGCAAATTTATGGCACGTTACATATCACGATTACAAAGCCATTTCAATTTCAATGAGGAATATTCTGTGCTCTAATGAAGCTATTGATGACATTAATAGGAAACGTATCATCCGACCCAATCGTTCTTATCGAACGGCTCGTCCGAGTTGATAAGCGACGATGTAGATTCCAGTGTTTCCCGGGTGAAACAGGCGATTGAAAATATACAGAATAAAATAACGAAGACGCGAGAGCTCATAAGGACTGAGCAGAAGACCCGAGACGGTGAGTTTTTTTCCTCTAAGAAATTTTAATCAATTCCTTTTGACAAAAATTCTTGGAACATTTGCTGTCATCCATATCACAGATAGATATATCTGGAGTGCAATTAATATGTGGAAATGATAATGATGTTCCAGAAAATGTAAACGAATATTTGAAGCTTGCGGCGAGTGCCGATAAGCAGCAATTGGCGCGAATCAAAACAGTTTTCGAGAAGAAAAACCAAAAATCTGCCCACAATATTGCTCAACTGCAGAAGAAACTCGATACCTACATGAAGAGGTTGAGGAATTTCGAGATAAATGGACCACAGACGAGCCATCGACAGCCGCGAGAAGTGCTCCGGGACATGGGCCAGGGTTTGAAGTGAGTTTTATTTTTATTTCACTGGTAAAACCGTCTCTTCATTCTCGATTCTAGCAATTCTCATTGATGTACTTAATTCCAGAAATGTTGGCGGTAACATCAGAGACGGAATAACTGGATTCTCCGGGTAAGTACTTCATGAACGAAAAGATTGATACATAAAATCTACAAATTTACGAATTCTTTCAGGAGTGTAATGTCCAAGCCCCGAGAATTCGCCCACCTGATAAAGAATAAATTCGGCAGTGCTGATAACATCAACACACTCTCACGTAAGTACGCATGATCCACGAGAAAAAAAAAACATTCCTCATCTAAAATGTCATCTGTTCGTCTGTCATCATCGCGCTAAGCGTTTGATCTCGTAGAAACCTAGACACGTTAACAAATTGAGTAATCAAACTGCTATGAAGATTATTGGCCAATCTCTTGTTATAGTAATTATTAAAATATCATTTAAATTGTCAAAATGATCGACAATCATTGCTAGACTTGAAATTTACTATTTTTCGCTGCCACAACAGTTGACAGTAGTAAGTATATAGTAAATAAAAAAATAGTATTGCATCCCACTAGACTGTGCAATGTTTAGCTGAATGTTCATGTTTTCTGTCGCCGAGTCATGAGTGTTAACAATTTTCAAACATTAATAATGCTTTGAATCGAAATGTTGAATCATTCTCCAGTCATTGTTTTCTTCTCATCTCTTCAGCCCTTCCCCACCCCCAGATTATCCAATACTAACGCTAGAAACTCTGCCTCATGCCTACACTGATAGAAAAGTTTATTTTTATTGAGTAGTTTTTTTTTTCTCTTAGAACAAATATCGTAGACTTAAATGTCGTTGGAAAAATTACAATTTTACGGTGAATATTAATTATTGCTTTTTGCAATACAATAACTTTCATAGAATTAAATAATTTTTATAATATAGTCGTTTAACTTCAGTCATCATAAGTTCCAGTCAAGAAATATTCCACTTTAATAAATTAATTTTCTAAAAATTCAGGGAATGAAAATTATTAATTGTCGGATTATCATTATTATTGACATTTACTTAGAAAATGAACTGGTAATTACCCAGCAAATATATATCCAGCCGAGGTAACTGATATTGGCAGTGATAAATTTGTTGTAATTGAAAAAACCAAAGGATATTTATTTGGAATAAAATCCTCTCGATAAAGTAATGAATTTTTCTGTCAGTGTACTCGTTTGTTATGTTATCTCATACAAGCTTGAACAATCGTGGGAATGTCCTCATCAAAAATATCAATTAAATTTGAATGAAATAGTTTGAAATAGAAGATGCATAATAGGAGTGAATTTAAACAATCTAGTTGTGTTATAACTGGGCTCGAGGTTCACACTGAGGTATTGGATAATTCTAATAATGCCGAGACATGTCTGTGTCACCCGCAGATGGCTCAACTTTTTATGTAAACGAACAACCACGTGCAGGTAATGGTGACAATGGTAGTGTTGAGGAGGAGAAAACCCATCATGGATCAGCAACACTACCAGGTAATTGTAGTTTGGGATCAACCCAGACCCCAGGACAAATTAAATTCCCCTCGGAGGAGGGCTCCGAGTGTTCGAGTGTCACTAGTGAAAGTGGTCCTGGTAGCAGAGGACAGGCGCACGCTTGTCACAGTAACAATGCTGCATTCAGTTTGAAGACAATTTTTACGGAGCTCCAGGAGCACCGCGAGAATTTCGACCGAATGAGGGAGAAGCTGGACGGAGTGAAGGTAATTTAAAATGTTTGTCTAATATTTAATAAAAGACTTCTTGAGACTATGAAAAAAAATTCATTGTCACTGAGATGGACCGGAGCCAGATGACGAATTAAAAAAATTGTTATTGCTGGGATGAAGAAAACAATTCTCGTCTTGCAGACCCTCCAACAAGAAGTGACATACCTCTCAAATGCCCTTCAAGAGGAGAGATTCAGGTGTGAACGTCTGGAGGAGCAGATCAATGACCTAACCGAGCTCCACCAGAACGAAGTGGAAAATCTCAAACAAACAATAACCGACATGGAGGAGAAAGTGCAATACCAGAGTGAAGATCGTCTTCGAGATATCCACGAGATGCTCGAGAGTTGTCAGACTAAAATATGGAAGATGGAGCACCAGCAGCAACAGCACCAGCAATACGTCACTCTGGAGGGATTGGACAATAGCAATGCACGAGCTCTCGTTGTTAAGCTCATTAACGTTGTTCTGACCGTCCTCCAAGTGATTCTATTGCTCGTTGCCACTGGCGCCGGGATCATGATGCCTTTCCTCAGGACCAGGTAATTCTCCCTTATTTTATTGATCTATCACATCGATATTCCAAAGATTTTTCTTCATGAGGCAAATAATTATTTTTCTTGTAATTAGTCACGGAGATTTCGAGGTAACGAACTATTACCCCCCGTTCCTTCTTCTGTAATTCCCTCAATTTTTTTTCCTATGCACTTTCAATTGAATGAATGAGAGAAAAGTGAGAAATCCAGTCTAGTTATTTTATTTTGTTTCGGCAAAATAAAAATAAGCTAAACAAACAAGATTCTGTACTCTCCCCTCAAATTGACGTAATTTTTTTTCACTGGATGGAATAGAATCTTCTGGAAGTGGTTTAAAAAATCATGAAATCCTCATAATTTTCCCTTAAACAATAATAACTCCAAAGGTCGTCTAACGAATGCCCGGAGCGTCTCAACTTCATCAAAATAATCATCAATTTTTCCACTCATCACAACCGGATTTTGTTTCAGCTGCACTAAACCTCATTGTTTCATGTGCAGGGTGCGCATATTGACGACAATAATTGTCGTCCTGGGCATTGTATTCGTCCTCCAACAATGGCCAGAGGTGCACGACGTTGGAAGCCACCTCATGCGACACCTCAAGCAGACACTAGCCGTGAAGTAGCACTGCAAGTTTCCATTCATCAAGTGTTATTCGCACTTTTAGTTGATTTCTCAACAACTCCTTTCAAGAGGCTCAAACAATCCGTTCGATCCCAGGATTAAATGGGCTATTTCATTCCCTCATCGGATCTATCCCGAAAATCTTGACCTTGACACTCGAGTTGTTTCGGGATTTCTCACCTAACGAGGCGAAATATTGAGAAATACTTCACAACCTGTGGTTCACTGTTGAAAATTGTAATTATAACGATTCGACTCGTCGAAACGGTACGAAACATGACACGTAGTGGAAATAAATCAAAGGCTGAAGAGTTTAAAAGACATTGAAATAAAAAAAAAAACAAAAAGCAAATTGCCAAAATTGTTTAAAGGATATTTTCATATGAGAGTTGCCGCAAGAAACTTTCTTGCAATTATGTTCGTTCACTTAGCTATTGCACAAAGTACGTTATTGTTTTTTGTTTTTCTCTTTTTTTTTTGTTCCAAGTGAGAGAGATATTCTCGTGTCCACCGGTGTATCGTCAAATTGCTGTGACTATTAATAAGTTTTAACACTATATTAATTAAAAATAAATATACATTAAGAGTAATTATTTGGGATCAAGGGTGGCAATTGTTAGATGCAATGATGATTAATGGAAGTAGTACTAGTAAGAACGAAAATTAGTTATTTACGTTAATTACACTAGCTCGATATCAAATTACGTTATGAACTTATTGAAATTTATTTTGTGTATGTATATGAAGATTTAATGTATATAAATTTTTAAGATATTCCCTCGAAATCGTATCGATTGTCTCTTCAACTATCGTATTATCCATTAGAAAGAAATTGATAATTCATTTGTATATAAAATATTTTAGACTCCAGTGACTTTAGGTGGTAATTAAATAGTATCTAGGATTGACAAATATTTCTAGCAAGCTTTTTAGGAGAATGGCTTTGTAAAAAAAAATTGATGTATTTACATAGATGACGAAATATTGAAGTTGATATACGATTTTAGCACAAAATTTTGGGATAAACTAATGTAATATCAAAGTTCTTGGTGCTTTCTATTTGTAAGATGACGTTCATTGATATGAGAAATTTAGGAATTCATTGAATAAGGGGCCCCTGAGCCATTTGTTTAAATAATAACTTCAGTTTAATGACGAAATACTCCACAAATTCAAGATTTTGGGAGAAAATTCATATTTTAACTCACTGTGATGGAGGATTTTTGTACTTTGTTAATGACTGTATTATTTCAACATAAATAGCTCTCACGATTTTATAACAATGTATTATCCATTATCACTTTACATTAAAAGTCATTAATAAAAATTAGGGCAATTATTGTTGACGACTTCAGGGGCCCCTCCCAGCCCCTAGAAATTCATTGCAAAGTGGATGAGATGTTGACGATTGTCATTGATGCCTTGCTGATTCTAATGGTGATATATTTCTCCGAGGAGATAACAACAAAAAAAATATGTATATCCGTCAATTGCGAATTATAATGTTTGTGAGGATTCCATTCACCCCCGATACTAATCCATTCTTTTATTTTTCAATGCCATCAGTAATACTTGAAACCCCAAAATTCATTTCAATTTATTCATTCTATTATTCCTTATTTTTTCAATGTTCAATCATCGATATTAAACAAATTAATCAAATTCCTCGAATGTGTTTTTATTCCAAAATCATCAGTCCTTTAAATTGAAGCAATCAACTAAATTAATGAGCTGTGTTGTTTGTTTTATTATGGAATTATACTTGAAGACACAAGTACCGATACAATTAAAAAAAATATATAATAATAATAATAATAATGACGTGTCAAATAATTTATGAATCAAGATCTTACAAATGACCATTATTACAATGTCATCCTCAGGTAGAAAAAGAAATTAGTATGAAGATAATCAGAGCCTCAAGATGATTAAATGCAACGAATAAAAATATATATATCACTTTTAATTAAGTCAATCCCCAATGACAATGCCCTCGGATGTTTCTTGGACGGTAATGACATTATTAACCACACTGACATCTTTAACATCCCCAGAAGTTGGCACATGATGTTTCTTTCTGTGACACATCATAGTGGATCTAGATACAAAAGCTTTACCACAAACATCGCACTCATAAGGACGCTCCCCAGTGTGCAATCTCTTGTGAATAGCCATAGGACTGAATTGTGTAAAAGTTTTACCACAAACATCACACCTGTAGGGCCTCTCCCCAGTATGTGATCGTCTATGACATCTGAGTGCGGCCCTTCTCGCAAAAACTTTATTACATATTTCACATTTGAAGCTCTTCTCCCCGGTGTGCATTGTCGAATGAATTTTAAGATCAACACGTGTGAGAAAGCCCTTACCACAGACCTCGCACAAGTAGGGTTTCTCCCCCGTATGAATTCGCAAATGAGTATTGAGATAACTCTTGCTGACAAACATTTTATTGCACACCTCGCAAGGATACTGACGATTATCCATTCCAGAGTGGATTTTCTGATGGCTCTTGCAGAGGCCCTTAGTGATAAATCCCCTGCCACAAATTTCACAGATATAGGGCTTAACCCCAAGATGACGATTCTGATGATCCAACAGTGACTGTTTTGTCTTGAAATTTTGTCCACAAGTGCTGCAGGGATAGGGCTTGAGATCGGAGTGTACCCTCTGATGAACAATCAGATAACTCTTGCATTGAAAGCCCTTGCCACACGTCGAACAGCTGTAATCAAATTGGCCTGTGTGGGTGGCGGTGTGCTGAGCAAGACCAATTTTACTCCTAAAGGCTTTATCACAGAGAAGACACTGGAACGGCTTCTCCCCGGTGTGTTTTCTCATGTGCTCGCGAAGTTTATAATTCGTTCTGTATTGCTTTCCACACTGGGCGCACACCTTCGGCGTCCACTTCTGTCTGACATTGTTCTGGGTTTTTTTACTATTATCCTCATTGACAGTTGCTTCTCCACCAATCTCCACGTCCGAACTCTTCGGCTTATCACTTTTAACACTCGCCTCCTTCTTCGCTTTCTTCTTGCAGCCCTTCTCTTTGTGACTATTCAAATCGTCGACATCAATGAACAACAGTCCACAGATGCACGAGTAGAAATGCTGCTTGAAATGTTCAGCGAGATCATTGGGCTCCATAGCAGCTTCGTTGCACAAAGGACAGACGTACCAATTCGTACCAGTTTCGTCTATCGTTGGATTGTTCAATGCCGTTCTGAGCAAACTGTGCTTCTTCTGTTGAGTGTATTCCCTGATAGTTGGCTTCAGATCGCCACTCGTCCCTGCAACTTCATTGGTCTCGTTGGAGATCACGGGGGTCTCTATGGCTCCATTCGTCAGTGCCTGAGGCTCATCCTGTGGTAATATATAATTCGTTATTTATGCCTCTGGATGCAGGAAGGTAAATTGATATTATTATCTAAGTCGATGGATACAACACAAAAAATCGACACGTTAAATTTGATCGATTAGAATTCTGGAGGAGCTATTCATTGGAGAAACCATTGGGTGAAGGTATTCCCCAGTGAACAACCGCCCAGTGCTCCTACTTGGAGGCTGGAAGAATAAATAAATGAGTTACGTTTTCTCCATCAACTGTCAGTCTGCCATCGAGATAATCCCCCTTGACCTCCTGAAACTTGACGCTGTTGCAGTACTGAACGATCTGCTCCTGATTGGGGGACTCTGAAGCAATAGCTGTAACGTAATTGATCCCCAGATGTTCGACAACAGTGATATGGTCCTCCAGGTGCATCGAGATTTGGTCTCCAACTATTCCAACTGCCTCCTGAGTTATGTGATCCCCTACAATTGCCACAGCCTCCTGGTCAAGGGGATCTAGCTCAGTTATCTCCAGCTCGTCTTGATGTTGAATTTCCTCCTGTGCCACCACTTGTTCACCTCCCGCCAGATCCATATCATCCATCACTTGCATCGTGTGTATACTACCAGGATCATTCGTCTCTGGACTGTCACAATTCGGCTCTATACTATCAATTGTCGTGTGCGTCATGTCTGGAATATTCTCATGGAGTCTGTCAATTTCTTGGGTTATCGTTGGTATAACAGACCTACACTCGGGGAGCATGTGATTTATGTGAACATCGTTCTTTATTCCTTTTAACATTTCGAGAAAGAGGTCCTCAGTTTGACGACACTTCTCACGAAAATCAATTATGTCATCTAGCTTGTAGGCACATTCCTCGCAAACAACTTTTGGAAGATCGTCTGTCATCGATACCTGAAAGAATTCATAAGCTATTGGTGATCTCAATGTTTTCTGGTGGGGTTATCTTTGCTTCCATTGTCCAGTTGAATTAGTCTTCAATTATTGGTGATGATTTTTAATTACCTGTATTGGCAGACACTCTGTTATCTTCTTATCAATATTCCTGAGATTCTCTCCATGCTCAAATATCGGTAATCCCACCAATATTTCAGTTTTAGTTGCACACAAGCGACACAGATAATCAAACTCATCGACAACTGACATTTTTATCCTCCTTTTTTGTTGTGTTTCAATTAAATTACTCTCACAGCTGTTACCTTTTTATTATCACTAGTGTTATCACTGGCGCTAAATGACTATTATTGTCTCTCGAGAGATTATTTAATTGGACAGAGATTGACTCTGACGAAATATTCACTCTTCATTCCGCATAATTCAGTCCAGTGGAAATTGACAAAATTATCAACTGGTCAGTCCATCATCGATTTCTCGTTGCATTCCCCACTGTCAGGCTTACAAGGATGTTTTTAAATTTGCAATTCTGCATTTGTGATGTATAATTACGAAATGGGAATAATAATATTAAAAAACTATGTCTTGATAATAGACTGGCATCGATGATGGTCGTGGACCCATGAGCAAGTGAGCTTCAGTAGTGTTTCTCGATGGAGAATCGACTTTTATTAATATCGATACGCCAACTGGCGCTAACTTCAGTGAACTATTCCGCAGCTAAATTCCGACTGGTGATTGAAATACCCCTAGCGATAGAAACCGAAAGAAACTAGAGCCTAGGGGATTTCCATGACAACCAATCGAGGCCGCTGTCACAACAGAACTCTCAGGAGTGATGATTTATTTAAAAAATGGGAGAAA
Source organism: Psyttalia lounsburyi (assembly GCA_030522865.1). Taxonomy (NCBI): domain Eukaryota; kingdom Metazoa; phylum Arthropoda; class Insecta; order Hymenoptera; family Braconidae; genus Psyttalia; species Psyttalia lounsburyi. The sequence continues at coordinate 25,243 of JAPYZN010000264.1, forward strand.
TACGAGAGTATCCTGGATTATTGACAAATAGTCATGGTAATAATTGACTGAGAGGCAGTTCTGGGGGTGACAATGACGAACTTTATACCGAGTGTTCATATAAGAGATGGAGAGTATACTAAGACCATCTACGCATTGGTATTTATAAATTATATAAATTAATTGAATGGGCAATTGAGTTTAGGTCACGATAATTATTTTTGTTGTAGATTAAAGAGCAGAAATATGCAGAGTGTATACAGATATTGTCGGAATTGTTGGTGACACATTCTGAGGTAAATGAACTTTTTGTTTTTTAATTTGTAACAATCAAAATGGAGTCCGTTTTTTATCCAAAATTTTTAATTAAACAAATGTAAAGCCTGAGAAGGGATAAACATGAAGTAAAAGTGACTTCTAAAATGATGTATTATTTTTAATATTTAATATAAATAGACTGGCAATAGATTCGTTTATTCAATTCTGTCCTACCAAGAATTTTCCCCAGACTATTCCATCAGTAAAAAAATTACTAATTAATTATCCTGAATAATACCAATAATTTTCCAGTCACGTCCATGTTTATCCCTCCTCGCCCACAGCTACTTCTACACCCAAGATTTCCTGGCATCCGCCGAGTGCTACGAGAAGCTTATCCAACTGTGCCCCGACGAGAGTATCTACCGACTGTGGTACGCCCAGTCGTTGCATCAAGCCTGTATGTACCCGGAGGCCTGGACAATTTGCAGTAGTATCGCAAGTAACAGTAAACTCGAGTCAAAAGTGAAGAAATTACAAGCGGCTATCAAGTACGGCCAGGAAGACATCATGGCTGTCAAGAGTCTTATTGACCAGTGCAATGCCGATGATGCGGATACAGAGGTCAATCTTGGATGTCTGTTGTACAAAGAGGGAGAGTATGAGAAGTCACTGAAGAAGTTCCTGGCCGCCCTCCAGATAACTGGATTCAAGCCCCACTTATCTTACAATGTCGCTCTCTGTTATTATAAATTAAAAGAATATGCAGCATCGTTGAAGCATATTGGTAAAGCTTTAGATATATTCTACGAGAATCATTAGAATATTTTTCAATGAAGAACTATTTATTGTCTCCCCTCGACAGCGGACATAATCGAGCAGGGAATACGTGAACATCCGGAGCTGAGTGTTGGCGTGACGACTGAAGGAATTGAAGTGCGAAGTGTGGGAAACACTCTGACTCTTCATGAAACCGCCCTGACAGAGGCTTTCAACTTAAAAGCTGCTATAGAATATCAACTCCAGAATTGTAAGCCTCTTTTTATCCTCAGTGTCATTTATTTTGTCCAGGTATTTGTGGTATTAGTGAATATTTGCAGATGAAGCTGCTAGGGAAGCTCTGACAGATATGCCTCCACGCTCAGAGGAAGAACTGGACGCTGTCACTCTCCACAATCAAGCACTCATCAACATGGACACTAAACCAGCTGAGGGATTTGAGAAACTTCAGTTTTTACTTCAACAAAATCCATTCCCTCCAGAGACATTTGCTAATTTATTGATTCTGTATTGTAAATATCAGTATTATGATCTTGCTGCTGATGTTCTTGCTGAGAATGCTGATTTGACGTGGAAATATTTGACGCCGGTGAGTGAGGAAGTTGAGGAATGAACAATTGAATTGTTTTTTTTGGGTTAAAAAAAATGGATATATTGTATTGTTTATTCCTCAGTACCTGTACGATTTCTTGGACGCCCTGATAACCCAGCAAACGGCACCAGAGGAGGCCTACAGAAAGCTCGACGATCTAGCGAACAAGCATTGCGAGGCCCTGCGCAAAGCAACAAAACAAGTCCAAGAGGCCCGACTAAATCACGACGAGAATGCCACAAAAAAAGCTGTCAACGATTTTGACGAGGTACTAGAGCGCTATGTGCCAGTGCTAATGGCACAGGCTAAAATCTACTGGGACCTAGAGAACTACGTCCAAGTAGAGAAGATATTTCGCTCGAGCGCTGATTTTTGCAATGATCACGACGTCTGGAGGCTCAATGTCGCGCACACATTGTACATGCAGGAGAATAAATTCAAGGAGGCCACAGGATTTTACGAGCCCATTGTTAAAAAAAAATATGACAATGTTAGTGGTGAAGATTTTATAAAGATCACAATTAATAAACCCTCCCAATTTCGCTTGAATCCCTAAATGAACCCCAAAATGAACATGAGGCGCGGGTGCAATAGCTCGCAACCCCGACATCCCCGTGACTAATTATCAAATCACAAGCAAACCTAATTTCCGTCATTCGCGGATGGTTTCTGCAAGTCGGAAATTATGTCTGCTCGCGATATGACCAGTACTTCAACTGTAATGAGTGACGGAGATTACAAGGTTGTCAATGATGACTACGGGCTCTTAACTGACGCTTTATTCTCTAAAATTGTCCTCTCGCGTCATTTAATTAGGATTATTATTTTCTAGATCCTAGAGACGAGTGCAATAGTCCTAGCGAATCTGTGCGTCAGTTATATCATGACATCTAAGAACGCCGAGGCAGAAGAGCTCATGAAGAAAATTGAAAAGGAGGAGGAGACTGTGGCTTTTGAAGAGCAAGACAGAAAGCTATTTCACTTGTGCATCGTCAACATGGTAATCGGGACTTTATATTGCTCCAAGGGGAATTATGAATTTGGAATATCGAGGGTGATGAAGAGTTTGGAGCCCTACAATAAAAAACTGGGAACAGACACGTGGTTCTACGCCAAGAGGTGTTTTCTGTCGCTTTTGGAGCAGTTGGCAAAGCAAATTGTCGTTCTCAAGGACTCAATCCTTCAGGAGTGCATACAATTCCTGGAGCATTGCGAGGTTTACGGAAGGGATGTGCCTACAATTATTGAACAGCCTTTCGTGTTCAATGAATTGCCGACAATTCCTCAGGGCAAGCAGACAGTCACCTACGAGGCGAGATACTTGAAGGCATTATTTTTAAAAGTGCAGATGTCGTAACGAGAATATAAATTGTCAATAAATTCAGATTTAAAAAATGTATTGATATTTAAATAATGTCTCGAAGTGTCGAAATTGTAGAAATGAATGCGTTTTCAATAGCGAGAGATCAATTGAGGGAAGGGGAGGTAAAATCATCCCCGTCGAGCCATCAGTCAATGACAAAAAATAAATAATATTGAAAATATTTAAATGAGTAATTAGTTAATTGAATTGAAATTAAATTGGATTTTTAAGGGGAAAAGACTGATTAAATTTGACGGATTCCAATGCTTCCCAGAACTGAATAACCAGAGAATACTCCACTTCATTTAAACAAATCCAACATGACTTAATTTTATTTAGAATAGAGGTAACTTGAGAATATACAGCCTATACCACATAAAAGCAGTTAATGCAGACAGGGTGTACCAGGTAATAATATAACTCATATGCTCATTCCTCATGAAAATCCTGGTCTGTCCGGCGATGGGTCCGCCAGGGGTTCCGTCGCGTGCGATTAAATCCAAGAAAATAGGAGATGAATTTGTCTGTTGGGCCATGGCATCGACATCTCGATAGACAAATTGTCTAGAGTTTGGATTGTTCTTGGGCATGAACACCGGCCGCTGCTCGTTGAGTCTGACGACCCCAGTGAGTTCGACAACTCCCGGGACATGTGCCAGCTCCTTCTCCGGTATTTTTCCCCTCCTCGCTTTCACCCAGCCCCGATTAATTAAAATTGTTAAATCACGATCATCGAGTTTGAAGGGAGTGACGATCCAGTAGCCGGTGGAGTTTGTCGAGCTCATGAGTCCTCCTGTCTTTTCACCAACAGCCGAACCGTCGACGATGAGGCTCTTGGGGCCAATTCTTATTTCCTTGTCGTAGAGGAATTCACCCCTGACTCTCACTGGATGATACTCCATTTTCTCCAACTCCTGGGGATCCTTGGGAAAGGGAATAGGCTCTGATGAGACCTTCTCGTGGAGTTCCTTGAGGAGCTGGAGCTTCCACTGTCGTCTCTGGATCTGCCAAGTCCCCAGGGCGAAAGTTGCTATTGGCATTATCAACAGTATCCAGCCTATACTGTCTATTCTCTCCTCCTCTTCCTTCTTCTCCTGGTGCTTTCTGTACTTGTGCTCGAAGGAGGCTTGATGGTAAATTCTCTTCAGGGAGAGACACTCCTCACTTGGGCGGAGGGCCAACAGGCCCTGGGACTTTAGCACCCGATGACTTAGTCTTAAGAGACTCATTGTCAAATTTTAATTGACGATTTGGGAATGACAACAGGTATTGTTTGTTGTCAGTTGTTACTTGATATGCAATTGTGGAGCAACACTCGGGTGTTGTCACATAACCTACGGTTTCTATACTTGACAGGGGTCTGAAGTTGGCCGGAGTTGGAACAGCTGTTCTTACCGCGGCTTTTTACGAGTTTAAAGACGAGGGATTTAAATTGTCATAGAATTTTTTAAGTCATTAATTGGCTTAATATTTTAAGATTAAAATCTTTGGATATCAGATTTCAGTCGAAAAACTGTGGAATCCAATGGTTAACTGATCTCGGATAAAATAACCCGTTGATCGTGATTTACCAGAAATTGTGAATCTCTCGTAAATTAAGAGAAATAAAAAACAATGTAAATAAGTCAATTCGCACGCATTGCAATTATTAGGATAAAAATAAGCAAATCTGCCTCTTATCGCTCTCTGAGAATCCTCGCCTCCCTTTCATAAATTAAACTTAAATACTAGGCCACCGACGCCGAACGTACTTGAGAATAATTCCAGATTATTCGAGGATTTATTTTAACAGATAAAAATCGAGAAATTATTGCTTGGAAGGACTCACCGGCGTTGGATGAAAACAACTGCTCCGTTTTCACCTCTCGAACACTCCGCTGCCGATTTAATCCATAATCCAGGAGGTGTAGTAATCCACAAATGCACTTACACTCACTAATTGATTAATCACACTGATAAGCACACGTCACAGCACTTGAGAATAATTTTAAATCGGGAATTTTAATTAAATAAATGGACTAAATGACTGAGCACATGCTGAATAACACGACTGAAGGGACTTTGGATTTGACAATAGACTTTTGCCAACGAAAAATTGACGAGAGTAATATTTCAGACCACAAAAATTCTTCCATTCGTTCACAATCACTTGCACGGCACTTCATCACTCGTTCAGGCACTACACGACACTACAAGTTAGTCCAATGTTATTGTTTACATCGACCCTTCTCCGGGCCTTTGTTTTGTTTCTGCCGGCATTCCAAGTCGGTTTCGCTGAGTGTCTAGGGTGTCTCGTTCCTTCCAGAGCACTCGGTTCCTCCTGCTCACTCGATTCACCATCTGACAGGAGCTTCTGCGCATCTCCAACCGCCGCCATATGCTTCCTCGCGTACATTCGCTGGGAATTCCGAGAATCAACATGGCGACTGTTTTTCCAAGAAACTCCTTTGTTCTCCTCTCACCCCCCTCTGCGCATGAGCAAGGACGTTGTGGGGAAAACCGACATGGCGATTATATTGGCGGGATTCCTTTGTTCCTGCCAGAGCTCGTATTTTCCGAGATATTTAATTATTTTCGGGGTCTCGTGTGACGAAAATGATGAGATATGTCGTTGTTAACCGACAGAATATTGCTCCCAGCGATTATTATTCTTTTTCCTCTGGTGTTCTCGGTGGAGAGTGAGTGGTCAGTTGGTCGGTAGGAGTTCTTGGAGTCGGGGTTCTTTGACGATTTTTAGGAAGTTTGGTTGGAGAAATTTGTTAATTACCAGTTTGGGAGTGTGGAGTGGAGGTCCATCTCGAAGGTGAGGATGTTCTCCAGGTTCTTACCACCGGCATCGGGGATTTTTCAATGGATTTTCCATCGTCGGCGTGAGCTCGAAGTGTATACGGCCGTGGATTCAAGCGAACTGACTACGGCTAACGAGTGAACTGCGCATGAGTAGGCAGTCTCGTCCCGGCGCAAACTTCACGCCCAATAATATTTAGAAACAGAACGAGAGAGGATTAGAGGAAATTATCACGCAAAAAAATTGAGAAAAATGGTAGTTGACATGGAATTGGAAGAAGCCAAAACAAAGGTATTGAATCTGATGAAGGAAAAGGATAAAATTGAGGCAGAATTAGCGGAGTTGAAGAGTATACTGGACAAGGTGTGTAGTTCACATGGGGATTTGATGCACTCGCGATGACGAATGACAATTTCTTGGAGAGTACACGAGCAAATAATTTATTTCAGAACCATGTGGGGATGACAGAGGCACTGGTGGACTCTGAGGGCTACCCGAGAGCTGACATCGATGTCTACCAAGTAAGACATGCTCGAGCCAAAATATTCTGTTAGTAAACAATAACTTTTACTTTATCTAGAGCCTTTCCCTCGAGCCTGTTTGTCTATTTCACTTCTGCCACAGCTCGAGTAATTTTAATTCCTCTCAGTTCGATAAAAATATTATATCCTTGTCATTCATTCAACTGTTGGAATAATTTATTGAAATATGCAGAGCTCCATGCATTTCTCAATTAATTACCCTTTTTGGTTAATATCTTAGTTTAATTACCTTGATTTGTTAAAATATGCAAACCACTTGCACGAATCGTTGATGAATCCCCACTGGTGGACGTTTGCAGGTCTCCAGAATGATCATAAAGTCCTGATGAAGAGGATTGAGGCAGGATTGATCGAGGTGCATTCAGTGGGAAGAGAATGCCCACCAGAATCGTCAACATCATCATCTCCTCGCACTGCAGCAGTTGCTCCAGCTATTCAAGAGAACGCATCACCTGGGGAACCCTTCATCAGGGTCAATGTGGTCTCCGAGGGGTCGCCCGCGGAGCAAGCTGTAATTATTCCTCAATTACTTATTCATTCTGCCACAAAATCCCAATATGAGAAGGAAAAAAATCCAGAAATCATCAGAAACCAATTGTTAATTTATCAGACACGATAACTAGATTAATTTGCAATGCTCACAGCCAAAGTGACAATTGTCTAATGGGTTTAATTTTTCTTCTTGACAGTTTTGTTAATCAAATGTAAATTAACAAAATTATTTATGCTCAGGGACTTTGTGTCAACGACCTCATCACCGAATTTGGATCTGTCAACTGCCAGAACTTCAGATCCCTCAAGGACATTGGAGATCTTGTGACTCACAGTCTCAATAAACCTGTCATTGTCAATGTCAAACGCAGAAATGATTACATGGTATTGACACTGGTACCCAAGCCCTGGGCAGGCAAGGGACTGCTGGGATGCAACGTCATGCCATTGGAGAGTGTGGAGAGATAAATAATAATTGCGGAAAGGGGTAAAATAATGCAAGAGCTAAATTAACTCGTTCTTTCAATAATTTATAATTTTTCATTACTGCAGAGATTTTCCTCCTCAAACTCTCGGACATTTATTTTCTAAAGTACCTTTGCATTGAGGTTAAGTGATGTTTAATGAGGGGAAAAACATTGTAATTGATCTATCATATCTACGATAAGTGATAATCTGTTTACGTGAATGTATCATTAATTAATTCTTGAGAAAATAAAAGAGGCAATTGCAAACTAGTTGATTTTAATAATTCATTGTCTAAAAATCTGTTTGTTTGTTGATTTTATTCAGATGGGGCTTTACCAACAATGACTTTTATTATCGTCCTGAATAAAAAAAACAATTTGCAATTGTGTGATGCTAATTATCGGGTCCCTAGCTTTCCCGCAGCCGTCAAAGGCGACCCTGGCGCCATCTCTCGGTTGGGGTGGACTAATTCTGGCTTGGGGTCGCCATGCCCCCGAGATCTGAGCATCTACTGGGTCTAACCTCTTTGGCCTACCCGTCAAAACCACTTGTTTACATTCACAACAGCTGCAGACCTCGATTTTTAAGTTTTTCGGAGTGAAAATTGCGAAATAAATTGTTAAATTATCGACGATGATGTCGGTGAGACCTGGTGAGTTGATCTGCGGTGAATGGAGTGATAAAAAGGGACAATAACCCCAACAATGTCTTTCGTTAGTTTCCTCTAACGACAATATAACCAAATTTCCGCATAAAATACCTAATTACGTTCTGATTTCTGAAGTTACTTTGCTAAAAAAATTGAACGATTGTAAAATCTACAAAAAATTGGATAACCTTTTCTGCTGATTTTTTGGTACTGCTGAGCCACTTTAATTGTCCTTCATCCGTTCGTAGATAATCCCCTGGGGCTGTCCTGGCACGACAGCGCTTGGATCCCCATCCTCAACCCCAGCAACATCATGGACTACTTCTCAGAACGCAGCAATCCATTCTACGACAGTTCATGCAACAATGCAGTCATCAAAATGCAGAGGCTCAATCCAGAACAACTCCAGTAAGTCTTTGGAAAGCTATATATTTTATTTATCAACGCTTATTTAGTTACATAAAGGCCACTGTTGATTGTTCTGCTCCTTCTTTGATCAGAAATATGACAGGACTCGAGTACATTTTGCTCCACGTGCAGGAGCCCATCCTCTACGTGATCAGAAAACAAAATCGCTACTCACCAACTCAGGTCACTCCGCTCGCCGATTACTACATCATCGCTGGGGTGGTATACCAAGCCCCGGATCTGGCGTCTGTCGTTAATTCAAGACTGGTGGGTAGTAACAATAATTCAGCAGCTCATCTGCACCGAGAGAGACAAATCTCTCACTCAGAAGTAAAGTTGAAAGTTTTCTTGAAATCAAACTCTCCATTTTTTTTGTCTGACAGTTGTCCACAATTCACCACCTCCAATCAGCCTTCGAGGAGGCGAGCTCCTGCTCGCGATATCACCCGAGCAAGGGCTACTCCTGGGACTTCAAGAATGGAAAGTCACTGACGACAAAGAAAGAAGTCCCTTCCCGAGAGGAGCCCAGCTCTCTCTTTCAACGCCAACGAGTCGACATGCTGCTCGCTGAAATCACTAGGAAATTTCCTCTGCCTGTGCCCAAGCCAGTGCAGCCTCCAGCTGATCCTCGTGAGTACAACATTGAGAATCAAATCATATGTATTATTTTTTAAAATAACTACTCGTTACCATGCACAATGTCGTACTTATTTTCAGCTGTCGAAGTGAAGCAAGAAAAGACTGATAAAAAGGATATGAGACCTCCACCAGAGAAGAAACCCCGAACTAATTAATCTAATCAATGATTAAAATAATTTAAGGTATCCACTAAAATATTATTGTAAATAAAGAACAATTTTTTACAGTGTAAAGATTGAATATAAGAAATTGATTAATAAACGGAATTTTCCAAGAGGCATTTGTTGTAAAAAAAAAATTGATAATCGGGTGAACCACAGGTTCTTTGCTGTCTAGGAGTGAGCATGCAATTTTTCAATTTACAAATCTTGAAGACTCCCATTGCGACTGAAAAATAGAGAACCCAGCAAAGTAAGTCGTCCCAAGAGACATCCTGGACAGAATGAGGATCATATAAAGCACTCTAACGAATCAATCATAAAAGCACATTTTCTCCACTAGGAAAAATAACATAAAAAATTGATAACACTTTTCACCACGTCTTCAATCTGTGGAATCCGGATCTTCGAGATCGTCCACCACTACCACCAGGTCGTCCTCGTCGCAGATGAGGACTCGAAATCTATCCGTATCAAAGCCTCCAGACTCGTAACACTGATGGAATAAATAAATATCGACGTAAAGGTCTAGAGCCCTTCCTGTCCGCTCTGTCCAGGCCCTAGCAATGTCCACGGCTCGCATGGTAATCGAGCACCTGTAAAAATGAGCCTTCTCGAGGTCTCGGGCGGCATTGAAAAAGCCTTTGATTCCAGAGTCGGTGATTGACAGACACAAATGGCACCTGAGGTCTTTGATTCTTGGCAAATTGGCTAAGTATGGATTCGCGATGTCTTCCGCCTTCACCTCAAGCACTTGCAAATTTGGTAGTTCCTGGACGTGAGCAAACACCGCGCGCTCCAGCTGATTGGAATCTAAATCAATGAGGAATAGTTATTGGGCAGTAATTGTTTGATGAGCAGAATCAGTACATCATTAGTCGACACGTCCGCTCAATCTTAATTGAAAATGGCCGTTTCAATTCCCCAGCTGGCAGTGATCAACTCTTGATGAACTACGCTATCAATAAACAACGTAATATTAATGGATATATATTTACTGAGGTTCAGATGTGTCAGGCCTGGGTTAGCTTGCATCAGCATTCCGAATGTAAAATTTTCCATGTAACACTCCGTCAGCGATAAACTCTGCAAGCTCACGAGATTATCAAACACACTTGGATTGTATATATGAAAGCCCTCAAGTGTGAGCGTCCGTAGTTCCTTGAATCTCCCCAGACCCTGCGAACGATCAAGACGAGTCGTTAAATCAATGGCAAGCAACTCTGGAGGAACTGGAGATTTACTCACTGTGTCCAATACCACAGGATTCGTCTCCATTTTCCGAAACACGATTGTCTCGATTTTTGATGGCAAGAGATCTAGGAAGTCCACGTTGAGGACCTGAGCGCGTCTGGTCTCAATCTCCAGGTGACGCAGGTCGAGGTTCTTCCGAATTATCGTACACAAGGAGGGAGCGTAGAGTTGGTAGTCCAAGTGTTGTAAATTTAACTTGAGGACTTTGAGACGGGTGCAGTGCTTAGCTACTGCGGCTATGTATTCATACCGGCATGGCTCGATATTGAGCTCAACTTCCTGCAGGTAGTTCCTAACGCGCGAGGTGATCACGCGCCAAGTCTTCACTGACCAGTCTGCTCGAAAAAAATTAGGACATTATTTATTATTGCAGTGAATCTGATGTTCAGTTCAGGGGAGAATCATTTTTGGACATTAGAAAATGGCGTCGGTAGCCCCAAACATCGGAATAATTGAGTACACTTGTCTCTTTTCTCGAATTGTGCTTCAGATGGTGCGCGAAGTAAAGCGGGGATTCCCGTTTTTTATGATGTCAGTAGCGGAGGGAGAAGAGTTCAGTCGGCTTTAGCTATTGGGTCTTTTTTAATAATTATCTGACATTTCTCTATTTTTACATCGCAGAAGGAGATTTGTACGGCCTTCCACTTTCTTCTGACGTCGCAGGATATTATTGGATATCGGAAGGGATTCGGAGGGACTAGAATAGGATCTGGAAGTAATCTCAATATAAACTGAACAAGAATTTTTTGCTGAAAAAATGACTAGTCCAGAGCTTGTTAAAATCTTGAAGAGACAGAAAAATATTCATTCAAGACTTTTGTCTGCAGCTCTAAATTTGCTCTGTAAAAAAGGTCTCGACAAAAATCCTGAAAATTATTACTGTTACGTAGAATTATTCGGTGATCACTCACTCATTGGGTCGAGAGGCCCTGGCCCCATCTTCGTAATATTCGACCAGGCACAACGTCCATTGTCCTTCCAGTATTTGCATACCATCTCCACGTGGAATTTATCCTCGATGAACTCGAGATATCCAAATATTTTCCGTAAACAGACGTCTGGCAAGATCAGGGCTGGTGATCGATCATCAGAGAGCAGACTAACCGCCAGGACTTCATCCTCATACTTGAGGAGCCTCTTCCTGGCGTCTACCCAGACCTTCCAAGCGTCATCTTCATTTCTGTACATGAATCTCGCCATTCTCTCTCGCTTCCGTAATCTTCCCTTCTCCGCGTCGCAGAGGTACATCTCCTGGAGCTCGCCGTAAGTCAGGAAAACTGCTACCAAGTTCATCATATCAACGCTCATTGGAATCTGAGTGACGATGATTAAAGTACGAAGGTGCTCAATTGGCCAAGAATCCTCGGACTCTGGAGCTTCTGACGTCTTCTCGGAAGTGGAGGAATCCTCGGGAGTACTGTCCTTTTCCGAAATATCCCCGGGTGGGTGAGAACAAGATGGAGAATTACTCATTTTAACTCATTTGTCAACACTAATATTGCTTGCTAGTTGCTAACTTGTAGGCTTTTTCGCAGACGGAATTCTTTGCGAAATACAGCTGACAGTGAATTTTGGAGGGAAACGCGGGGACTCCTACCGACATCTGGCGGCCATTCTCCGCTAAATTGTCGGTCAAGTAGGAATCGCAGCCCGTGGACCCAGAATTTCTTTTTATCAACAGTGGGTGAGTCACCAGTTGTAGAATAATTCTGAAAGTTCGGGTGGATGTTAACAGAGGCTGTTGAATAATTTTTCAAATCAATTAAAAATTAATTAACTGATCGATAAATCGATTTCGTTAATCCCACGGTAAATTTGGCAAAGTAATTTGTTAAAAATTGTTTTTTAATTTTTGAAGATAATTACATATTCATTAATGAAATGGAAAAATATTTATCGAATTATTCATAAACTGACGAAATTAATTAATTAATAAACATATTGGAAATGTTGGCAAAATAATTTGTCGATTTTTTTTTAGAATGTCAAGTTAATCAGTTCACGTCGAGATGTCTGCGATATAAGCGAGTGAATTTCACCGGAAATATGGAAGATCTACAGATCCAGGGAGAATTAAATCCCGGAAATGAAGTATCCGTCAAGCCCCCGTCAAGCCCCCGAAACTAGATGCCAAAGTCAAATGTGTCGGCAATATGTTTCCTGCCTCCTCACATCTGCATTAATGTATTACTGGTAAGTAAATGACCTAATGAAAGCGGAGTAACAAACCGGAAAACTTCATTTTTCAAAATTTCTCGGGTTACGAGACGAGGAGAACGAAAAAAATTCTGCCGGAGAGTGGAAAAAATTCACACGCTCTCAAAAATCATCCCTCGCGCCTAAACAATTACAACATTAATAATTTTCGATGGGACAACTGCAAGAGTAATTATTAATTCCGGTAAAAAAAATTTCTCCGAATTTTCCGGCGCATTCCGCGGAAATGGTCGCCTTCAATTTTCCCGGGAATGTCGAGGAATTCTGTCGCCGGTATTTTAATCCTCAGGACAATTACACTGAATATTATTACTAAATTACGAATGTCCGACTGAATCGATCAATTCCAAAAAATCCCTGATCCGGCAACTGACAGATCCCGACAATAAAACCTGTGAAGTGCCGACATGATGTTCGCCTCCAAAGAATAATCGTTCTCCTCGTAACGATTGACATCAGCCATCACTGCCCCCTCCACCCCCTGGTAGCCTTAAAAAATGGACTTTTAACACCATCTGAGGGGCACACTCTCGCAATCCATTTCCCTTCCCCCAAAAGCCCGGAAAAAACGAAAAAAAAAAACCCCCGAACATTAAAATCGCCTCGAAAATCTGGGAGAGTGGCCCCTACACTCTCGCTATCACTCGAAACGATCTTATCCACCCTGGGATACCAGGTATGGGTCCGAGCCATCTCCTGTGGTGCCTCTAGTGATGCTGTGTCCGAGGCACTTCACCTTGTGGGCCGATCACCAGGAGCAATCGGCTCCACCAAAGTAGACCAAAGATCAGATTTATCTCTGGTAACGATCTCACGACGTTGGTAAAACGCAGAGAATGGAGACAGAAAGATGGACGAGACAAGTGAGAGCCGGCAAATGGTAGAAAGGAGACGGGATAGT
>JAPYZN010000265.1:0-54775 GCA_030522865.1 Psyttalia lounsburyi
GGGACATCGCACTGAGTTTCCAGGTGATGTACGTGTTATGTGGTCTGCAGAGATCTCAAGGTCTCGTTGAGGGGGGAAACATCACTGCATTCAAGGATTATTGATTTTCAGCCCTTGCTAGGTTGATTGTTTTTTTTTGTGCATTGAAATATAGATTTTTGTATTGCGGAAGGGGCTCCTCTCGCCTCAACGGAAGGGAAGAAATTTTATCGCTCATTCTTTCTTTCAATTCACAATTTTTAACGGAAAATTCATGACAACCATAAAATCTAGTAAACTGATTATTAATCTGCCTGAGGAATATTTTTCAAGCGTCACGAAATTGCGGGTTAACCGAGCATTAATTTAATAATATGAACAATCACAGCAAAATAATATGTAAAATTTTAATTTATTAAAAATTGAATTGAATTTTTAATTCATTGAAAAGGGAAAAATTGTCCTTCTGTTGCTCACAAGTCGACAAATCCGGCGGATGTCCAGGGAAAATGAAAAATTTGTAGAAGCGCGTTGGACATTAATTTTTACTGATGAAGAACATGTTTTCCTTTTAATAAAGAATCTAGTTATCTGTCAGTACGTGGGTGATACCGGTGTGTCATCGCAAAAATACGACAACCGCCTGAAATAACTGAAACGCTTGAGCCCAAAACCCCACCGCTGGAAATAAGCTTTGAAAATAATTCTCAAACGTCTCTCGCAGCATCCACTGGCAACATTGCGGCATCTCGTGCTCCTATTCCACCGGTAAATAGAGTCATCAGAGAGAATAAAAAAAAAAATTGACCGTATAACAAAGAATAAGCCACTAGTGAATTAATTCAAATGGAAAAAGCAGTGAAATGGAAAAAGTGCGGTGTGAAAATGTGGGGGCATTGATTTCGAGATAACGTCAATTTGACGTTTGAAATATTTGTACTTTCATAAAAAAATCTGTTGGACGTTTGAAAATTGTGGCATTATGACGACTTCACATGGAGGTCACGTTTATTATGTGATCAAAGTGCCCAAAGATGGCGACGTTAATGAGAGGTAAAGAATTATTTCAATTAAGTGTTGAAAAATTTGATTCATTGTATGAATATTTAATGTTTTCATATTCAAAAAAATTTATTTCATTTTTTGAAATCCATGGAGACTACTGAATCAAAATTTGAGTTGAGTATGAAAAAATTGTTCTTGTAACTCATTCAATATTTTTAATTATCATTTTTGTCTGCCAAAAAATGGACAAGGTCGAGTATGCTTTCCACAGGACAATAAGGAATTTAAAAAAATAGATAAATAAATAGATAAATAGATAAATAAATAGTTCCACAAGCTTGGTAAAAATTTATTCCGGTGGAATTTATCTACGTCACGCTGAAAAAAAAATCCTGAGAAAATCCTATTTCAAATTGAAGAAATAAAATCTACTATTAATGCAAAAACAAATTGAGTAGTTTCAAAAAAATTATACCCTTTGTGTAAGTAAAAATCATACATTATGTCATTGGGCAGAAGTATTTTCTCACGAATGTGACCCTTTTTTTCTTGAGAAGCAAGACTTGAGCACGTGTTTATTTTTCCTTCACAACATAAAATTATCAAGTTTTTAAAATATATACAATTGATTTTTAATCGGTCTCGCTTCGCATTAAATACAATCTCAGAATTCTTTTCGGCTTCTTCGGCTTATGAGCAAACATCCTTAAAGACTATTACATTATAATCTTAATTGTATGGAAAAAAAATTTTTGTTTTCCTGTAAATAGTAGATTTTTCAGTTAAAAAATTAATTTGAGATCTAGAGTCATTATTCATGACCTATTACACTATCTCAATTGGCATCCTCTGTTGTACGGCTCAGCGACAAGTGTAAGGAGGCCAGGGCATAACCGCCCAGAGGTCTTCAACCCCTCCACTCGAACCTACACTAGAGCATTTCTTATGTGTCATTACATACTGAGCTGTACGATGAACCGTAACTCCTGACCCCGGGTACAAATACCCCCTGCCATTCCCACTCATCACCCCCGAGAGGGAGAGGATTTTTGAATGTAACCCAGAGTCGTTGACTGACAGTTTATCCTCAAAGTACCCTAGCTTGAAAGCCCCATCGTCGGGGGTTGCATCAGGTGCGCCTAGACGACACACAGAAAAAATGTTTGGACGAAAAATGCTTGAATGAAGGGGGACAGTTCTTTTTTTATTCCTTTGAGACTGAGGAAGTTGGCTCTGGGCGTCATTTTTTATGTTTCCAACCATAGACTGCTATCTCGGTAATTCCTGGGTGCATAGACCTCGAAGAAAAGAGGAGAACCGAGGGCTTTCACCTGGGAATTCTGCTATGTCGCTCCAAACCTATTTCTTCCAAATTCAGTAATATTTTTTAAAAAATGCCAAGCAAATTCTTTTCATCTATTCATTTTACTGTCTAAAACAAATATTCTTGTCTAAATTTTTTTTTCAGTGTATCAGATAGAGAAGTTGTCTATCAGTCTTATCAACTGAATTCACGATTGAAATTTTCGTGTATTGAAATAAGAATTACCAAATTGGAGACATTTTTTAATGAATTCCAAGCACTTACACGATAAGACATTAAGAAATTAATTATTAATAAAAAATTATCAGTTCTCTTTTGGAGACATTGTCGGCTGCAGCAAAAAAATGAAATGATTTGAGGGAACAAATGAGACGGGAAATTAAAGAAGAAAATATTCTTAAGAGTCTTAATTAATATTTCAATCCGACATTCAAACTTGAATTTTTTTTAACTGCCGGTAAATTATCTGAGATTTTTCTTTCAATTGATGAACGCCACCTCAATTCTGGGAAATTAAATAATACGAAGTGATGATTTAATTACTGCAGAGTGATGAGAGTTATTGGCCTCGTGTGTCAGATTTTTTCACTCTGGAATAATCCAACTCTTCAACCCTCCGAGTCTCATGATATCGCAGACTTTCCAGTCGCCAGTTTGGCGCTGATCCAACCTATTTCTCCATTGTCTCGTCTCCTCAGTTTTTTTCGTCATATCCTCGGCGTTCATGTTCGTGACAGTGGCACTTTTCGAATTGATGAAATAAGAAAATCGTAAAAAAAGAAAGTACACACGAGAATCGAAACTGTGACGTTCGATCTGGTCTAGATTTCCTTGATAAATGTACGTTCGATAGAAATGTGTATGAAATGAAAATAATTGTCGATGAGGGAAGGAGTGGCTCTTGCGATAAGAAATCGAAGTGGATGAATGTACTTGCGCATGCTGGGAGCGGCTCCATTGATAATACTCGTTTCCATGTGATACTGTTCATTTTGCGCTTTATTCGGTGCCTCATATTTGTTCCCTTGCAATTTTTTTCACCCGACTCGCCAGTGCCAATGTTTGATCGATACCAACGCCGGATCCCTTTCTTCTCGCCGTCGCCGGTCTCCATTTCCTCGCGACGAGTTTTGGCAATC
This sequence comes from Psyttalia lounsburyi, assembly GCA_030522865.1. Taxonomy (NCBI): domain Eukaryota; kingdom Metazoa; phylum Arthropoda; class Insecta; order Hymenoptera; family Braconidae; genus Psyttalia; species Psyttalia lounsburyi. The sequence continues at coordinate 3,448 of JAPYZN010000265.1, forward strand.
CGGATTGCCAAACGAACGACGAAATAGGAAGGCAGGCAAAGGGAAACGGGAAATTGGGATATTTCCTACAATTTTTGTTTTGACTGCAGAAATTATTGAATCGAATTGTTTAGACTTGAAAACATTACCTGATTTTATCATTTTTTTGAGTAAATTTCAACAGACAACAGATCAATTTTCCGAGCTTTGCTCCAAAGTCGGACGTAAATGAACATCAATGATCGATAATTATTATGTTAGTAATATTGAGATAAGTTTCATACAATCACTAATTCTATTTTTTTATGACTTCACATTTTATTAATTGTTCAATTACCATGTGGATAATATAAAATTTGTACTCTATTATTAACTGATGTGCACTGAGAAAAAATAAGTAAATTTGTCAACCAACAAATAACTTCATAAAATATTACAAATATCTCGGAATGAAATTGACTAAAATAATCAGCCAAGAGAAGTACAAAGTTCGCAAAAAAGTCCCGATTTTTTTATCATCCCAGGTTTCACTGGTGTCAACAATAATGCAAACTTGGCATTAACGGCTCGACTACAAACTCGAGTAACAATAGACCATCTCATATTTCGCCAGTGGGGAGGCCGCAATTAGGGCCGATTGCTGACATAATGTCATGGTCATTGAAACACAACTCGTCCGGGCTGACTCTCACGTAACTTATCACACGCTCGGTTAGATTGGACGCACCCAGAAAAATAGACGATAGACTAGAAAAAAAAATTCCGGATCGAAATTGAATGAAAAAAAAAACATCAAATGAAGAGGAAAAAAATATAACAATGTCTCGCAATGGTTATTTTTATGCATTACCTCCGGTGAATTCATCAGGCTTTGATGAAGGACAGGAGGAAAATAAATAAATGCGACGATTGAGGAAATTAAGTGGCCTATTCACTGTCACGGTCGTTGGCTATCGATTGTTATGTCACTCCGATTATCTCTCTCTCTGTTTGGATTTATGTTTCATCACTTTCGAATTACGTCAGGCGTAAAGACGTGAAGTAATTAAAATAGCTAATGAGGATATTTGAGGTATTAAATGAGTCTCGAATTTCACAAAACCATTATAGTTTATTCAGAATGAGTGAAAAAAATTGAGAGAAAATTATCTAAGCAATTGCGTCTAATGAAACCTGATGAATTATTCAGAAGCAGTTATTGTTGCAATTTAATATCTGTCGCAGTCTAACCGTTGGTATTTATCCCAGATTTTTCAAATCTTTCATTAACTAGTTAAATTTAATTAATTAATTAATTATGGAGTGATCTCAGAGAGAGCCAGTTCCTCACTATTTTGCACAAAATAAAACTCGTTTTTCAAATTCCACTCCCAGACTTGAACAATACCTTAACAATTGTTATTTTCTTTCATTTCCAGCACTGACAGCGGCTGGGACAACCCATTCAGACCCGACGGCGATCTCTCTCGGGAGGCGGACGAGATTGTAGAATTAATAAAAGGTGGTAAACCAATAACACCAACACCAGGACAAAATGCACCGCCATTGCCCGGTTGCGATGGAAAATCTGGCGATGATCTTGATTCGAGTACCAGTCCATTACTGAACTCAGGCCATGTTACTCATGGCAATGGCACACCCCATGGCAATCAAAATGCCAAGCAGCCTGTCAACGAGAAGGTGACTCCACGTCATTAAAGATTACAAATTTACAAATAATCAAGTTTTAATCAGAGGATTGTGTTGAAAAATATGTTCGATTGCGTTTGGAAGAAAAGGTGCACGCTCAATGACTTTTGCATCCTCTGGCATTCATACTGACGCGATTATTAGGCAGCATTTTTTTGGTTTTTTAGTTTGAAAAAATCTCTTTTTTTTTACACGGAGAAAAAAAATCAGATGAATTATTCAGGAATTTTTGGTTGGAATCACGGAAATTTGAGGTAAAGGATTTTCCTTCTTGTAACATCATTTGCTGCTGCATTTCAATTCCATTTTTTCGTTGATTTTTTTTCTCCGTGATGGTCTCCAATATCATCATTGTCATACATCATACATCATTGGTCTCCACTCTCATGATCTCTCGGATCATCTTAGATTTAATGACTATTATTCACGCATTGATGATTTTTGGATTACATTTGTCGTTCATTTGTCGTTCAATTGGAAACTAGTCTGAATTTTCATTTCACTTCACCAATAAAATTTGGAAACTCGTAGGGGAACTGGCCAGTGGACTGTTATAACAATAAATTCGTTTGAAATTTAAATGACTCTGGCCTCTGTTGGCATTCAAAGTAATCTGATTCTCAAAAAAAGGAAATGGCAGTCGCGGAAAAATGTGTTATAAAAGAGGATATTCCCTTTGTAGAAATAATTGTGTCATCAATGGGCCCGCAAAACCGCAACCGAACCGAGCTAAGCGAGATTAAAATCCCAATTTATCGAACCCAGTAACAAAAACCCTGTTCATTTAATTTTAATTCCATTTATTGTTCCACATTTTTCCTCCGTGTTTGTCTCTAGTCTCATAATAATGTTACAACATCCTCGTCCATCCTCATGGATTTTGTCACTAATATTCACGGATTGGTAATTGTGGAGGCATATTTTGGCTATTCAGAGTGCTTTCAACACGCCTCAGCGATCACACACGCATAAAATACTCCGAATTTTTGCTGCTGAGTTGGAAGTCAATCATATTACCATCCAACTCACCAACAAAATTCTCAGATGACTCGGACCAATGACTAATGCATTATTATCGTTTCAAAATAGGTTGCATCTGTCACAAGTACAGCCACCGTCGAGGTTGGAAGAGTGACAGCACAGGGGCCAGGTGATGCGTCTCAAGTGGAACACGTGACATTGAAGAAAAAGCCCAAGTGCAAGTGTTGCGTACTCCAGTAACCGTTGTGGTGTGAAAGAAAAATTTATTGAAAATTCTAATGAGAATGATAAAATTAGGGCCCAAGGGTCTGAGGACAAATGTCGGAGGGTTTTGAATACCCTCAGTCGGGAGGAATCTATGATTATCGTTTATCGATGTATCCTCGGTGCATTATTATTCCGACGATTTGACTGATCGTTCAGGGGGAGAAAGAAAAAAAAAATGCAAAAAGTGATTTTCTTTTTTAAATACTTCAATTCATGGACCACCAATGTCCCACTGCGCGTGACAAAATATGTTACAAAGCACTCACTCTGCCACGCTTTTATAAAAAGTGAGAATGGAAAAATGGACGTGATGCTCTAGTGCTGAAAGATATTGATGGAAATACAAAAAATTATATATATTAAAGTATATTGTAGATACAGAATGGTAGCTATATAGCTTATATGCTTTTATTATTGTGGTTATTTATCGTTAAGATTAATCGTGATTAATCGGAAGACGAGATCGAGTAATTGAGGGATAATTGGAAAGATGAATGATTGCAGAAGCTGCGACGAGTATGGGCATAGGGAAATTCATTAAATATCGAGCCAGATATTGCTGGGATTGTAATTCCCTCTCAATTTTTTTTGCACTGAAACTGGATTTTTCAAATGAATAAAACAAAGAATAAGGAGTAAGTTGAAGGAAATTAATTATCTTCTGATCCAAGGACAGAATTCAAGAGCTATAAATGGTTGAAACAATGTAAATATTACAGAACGTGGTAATGCGTTTCGAAATGGCGAATTTAAAAATGGAACGGGAATAAATGTTTATGCGCTGAAATGTATTTCGGGTGAATAGATAATGGGATGCTATTTTGAATGGCAGTTTATGTGGACATGAACACTCGCTGTAATGTTTAATTTTGGGGAGGAAGGAAGATGGAGAGCGATGGTTGTGCACAAGTCATTCATTGTAAATCGAAATTACAATAGATCAATCGTTCGTTCAATTCGATGGGGAGATATTTATTTGAGAATTTTTTTTTAATAAAGAGGGGAATATTGGGGAAAATATTTCAATGGGGGTGGTTTATTCCATTCACCATGGGGAGATTTTTATTTATAATTCAGACATGAATGTATAAATATTTAATCAATATCGAGATATTTATAAATTGAATGACGAAAGGATTAATGTGTACGTCAATTCACGTAAGTATTTGTTTTTGAGTCGTTTAAAAATGAATTGAATGGTGAATAAGGTTTTAAGATTAATGATTGTTCATTGAAAGTGTACCATAAATTCTTGTAATTATATGCAGAGTAAAAATCCTGAATATTTATTTGTTTTGAAAAAAAAAAGGGAATCGTCTTTTCCGCTCGATATTGAGTGAAACTGGCATGAAGAATCGAAGAACCAGTGTATGATAATGACGAATAACAAACTAGAATCGATCAAATTATAAAATCATGGAGAAATCACAATTCGGCTGCAATCTGTGTTTCTAATAATTATTTTTTATTATCACAAGAGACTGTTCGTTGGATGTGTGGTGGCAGAGATAGTAAATGAAAACGATAAAGATAAAACCTATTGAAGTTAAATTTTCAATTTTTCTATTCAATACCCAAAGTGTCCCAAATAGAAGAAATGCAAATATAATAGACGATTCTGTAGATCAGGCGGAGCTAACTGAAGGAATACGATTTCCAAAAATAATGAGCGCATTGACATGATTTTTATCGAGCTCCGATTACATGAAGCCTCAACAATTCATTGAATAACTTTACTTTCTTCTCGACTTTGCAACTAGACGGACGCAGAAATAAATTCGCTAGAGAAATGAACAATGAGGCAGAGGGGAAAAAATGATGAACGACTTAGGCTTCCGCTTTTTCACTAATTCAACTTCGAAAGATGATTTACGAGGGGAAATTAAATCGCCTGGGTACGTCCGGTAATCACTACTAAATTCTCAATCAAGAATACAAAAAAAAAAATCATAGATTGGTCATAAGAATCGTCAGTAGATGGCCAAGATTATTCTCATAAAAATACAATGTTCGATTTTACAGCCGGGCGATACCAGGTTGTGATCCTATTTTTTAATCTAAAAATAAATCATAAGTTTTAGCTGCTGATTAAGTTTGTATAAGTGTGACAAATAATTCAAATTATTGAATTAAAAAATGATTTTAAGTTTTATTGCTTATCTTTCATCTTCTATGAAGATAAAAGCTCCAGAATCCTGAACCCCTCTATTTCTCTCATAAACAGCAAACCGTTCATTGGAAATAAAAACAAATAACAATAGATCCGATAATGTGTAATCGTGATAGTCGAGAAATCCAAGTGAATCTTCAATAATCTTTTCAATTTCTATTTTTAACGACCTGTTGAATCTGCTGAGCTTACAGATACTGAACATTGAATGTCGTCTCAATTTCCTGAAGGCTCTCATCCAATAATTCTATTTTCTTCTGGACTTTGCAACTCCTTCGAAGCAGAAACAAATTCACAAGAATAATAAACGAGGAAACAAAGTTGAAAATTAATGATGAGTAACTCAAGTCTTCGCTTTTACACTGATTTACCTTCGAAGATGATTTACAAAAGGAAATTTAATCGTCTGTGTATGTCTAAACTCTGAGTCAAGAATGCCAAGAGGAATAAGCTGGTCATAAGCCACATCAGATGACCACGAATTGTTCTCGTAAAAATATGTTCGATTTACAGCCGGACGATACCAGGTTGTCATCCTATTTTTAATCTAAAAATAAATCATAAGTTTTAGTTGACGATGAAGTTTGTATTAAGTGTGACAAATAATTCAAATTATTGAATTAAAGATGATGTTAACTTTTATTCCTAATGTTTTATCATCTGCGAGGACAGTCGCCACAAAATCCCGAACCCTTCTATTTCTCTCAGAAACAATAAACCAACTTCGCAATCCAAATAGTACATTAGTAATGCTCAAGAAATTCAAGTGTACCTTCAATAATCTTCAATTTCTATCTTTAGCGACCTGTTGAGTCTGTTGAGCTACGATTTTATCGGAAAATTAAATTTCTCGTTAAACCCAGTGTTCTTGTTTATTAAAAAATACAAATAAGCCCTCAACAATATCTGCTTGACCATTGACACCTGACAGATAACATGCAGCGATAGGATTGACGTCTGTTAACACAAGAATCTTCTTCATTCCGATAACATGAATTTTATTCCTCGCCTGAACGACTCAGAAATAATGGAACTTTCGATTAGATCGAGCGTACAATTAAAAGGTAAAAAAATGGAAACAGTTGTCATAAAAAAAATACCCAATTCCCCCATTTCTCTTCATGTCCTTCAATTAAAGACAATCGGAGCTCCATTACAGAATCAATTAATTACTTCTAATGTATAATGGCAACAAAACCTTACAATTCATATCAACCTGACTTTTTAATTGTATTACATTTTACTGAAAAGAATTGCAATTATTTCAAATTGATTTTTCAGTCATATCTTTCGACTTTATCTTTATCGCTACTGGTTTTCTCCATTCGACTGAGTTCCACGTGAATTGTATTCTTCACCTGGCGATGGTGCAATTGAAAGGTAAGAAATAAAAGAATTGTCACCAATAAAATAACAAATTTCCCCAATTTTTCTTCTCACTCTTCATTTGGAAACTCGTTCGATAAATTACCACTGATATCTCTATTGAAGCGCCCTAGCGGAATGAATTAATGAATTCTAATCGATTGCGGCCATCTCAAGCGATCTAAAAAATTTCCGTCATTGTTACCATTCAATCCATTCCCCTCACCCACATGATTTCCACTTAGAATTGCTACTTGAACCATGGGAATGTGGGTACGGTTTTACAAACCTTGTCCCAAGATTTGAAATGTCAAACGATTGCTCCTTCTATTCAGTCCCCATGTTTTATACTTCTTTTCTCAACTCCCATCGAGGTTCAGAAACCCCGCGACGCATCCTATTAAAGGTTCAAAAGATCACGTATTCCGATCGTTTGCATTTGCCCTGAAAAGTTTGCGGCTAAAAACAATTTTAAAAGATTCTTTTAAAAAAATTTACCTGACGACACTGTTGGCCTTTTGACGATTCGAAACACTCCCCAGTGGGACAATAAATCGAAGCACGACAGCTTTGATGTTTTCGTCGCTTCTTATGCCCGCTCAGAGAATAATTGCATATTTTTCCTTAAGGGGACAATGACTCAACGACGGCTGTAATACACGTCAAATGACATTTTTTCCTTATTCATTGATGATGACAAGCTCGACCTTTTGAGAGAGATGAGACGATGATTTAAGGGTTGAACGGAAAAATCCTCCTCATGGATTCTTAGGAGTTACGGGGAATCTCGTGAGATCGGCAAAAACCGAGACTTGCGTAAAATAATTTGCATTGGAATTATGGGTTTATGATGTTACCAGGAGCCACTCACTACCGAAATCATGACCACGGGAATTTGTTGACAGACACTATCGCGTGCATCTTAGTCGGATTTTGAAAAACGCGTAAACAAGTTTCTTTTATAAACTTGTATTGTTAATTGACAAATATTTGGCCAATTGCACTTTTTTGGAACAATTAATTTTTTACATGAATCTGTCGTCTTTTAGCCTTTAGTTACCCATAAAAAGGCCTCTATAATATTTTCGATACAACCAATATTTATTGAGTTATAAACAATTACTCATCCAGGGACTTGAATTTAGTCTGTTGAATAAATTTTAGGACAAAACAATCTTTTTGCCTCGGAGAACGATACGATTATTTCTGAGCCTGTTCTATAACATCCAAAAATTCAGTAAACGTAATTTTCGATCTATTGAAATAGTGTGGAAGGACTGCTGGAATTCCGGCGCAAGAACAGTTCAAAATCACTTCCAAATTATTTCAATCGCGCGCATAGAAATTTAATAACACAACGAATTGTCATTCAATGGACTTTCTAGTAAAAAAAATTCTAGTCCACTCTACCCGTAGCGAGAAATCCAGTGAAAAGTACCGTTTGCTTCCCAGGAAAATTGTTGCCCAAAAATAGCAAAAAAAAAAAATCAAAATACGATCCAAAGTCATTGACATTTTCCAGTTTTAATTTTCCATATTCAGTGGCTCGTTGCGCCCTACATTGATTATTTACGAACTTTAATGGTCGAAATTGCAGAGCTTGTTCTTCGGGAAATGGCTTTGAAAATCAGTCAAAATCGTTGACTTTGAATTTCTAAAACATTAAAAATCCGCTGTATTTCGAAATCACTTTGTCGCTCAATTGAGGAGTGAGTAGTTTTTTTCGCGCGATTTTCTTCATTCCACAATATCCTTGAAGAAGACTTATCAGGATAATTCGATTTTGTTGCACCTAAGCCTCCCGGAAATTACCCAACTGACATTGGATCTCAAATATCAACCGATTTTTCCACGTGTGAGAGGGGAAAAAGAAGTGCTCTCAAAGGTCTCGGGATGATCCGGATTCTCTCTAAAACCTCAGAAAGGAGAACGTCTAGGCAGGATGATACGTAGCCCTTTCGAGTATGTACGAAGTATCGGAGGGGGAGATTTTTTTTTCTCAAACCCACCTTGAATCCTATATAAAGCCCCATGACTACCATCCCCAGGCTACCAGTCGTGATTTCTTGCTCGTATCCCGCAATTTTTTCTCATCACTATCGATACGACGATGCCATTTCAAGTGTCTATCGAATAATTACGGGAATTTTTTTTACACATTTTACTGTGAGCTAATCGACATGTATATTCACGTAATAGGATTTTATCTGGTATGTGATTAAGAAAATACGTTAATCACCAATTTTTTACGTTTCACTGTAAACATCGACATTAACGCAATCCCATTGACTTATCGGTTGACATGATCCTTGTGCATTGCATCAATGGAATACCAATTTTGCAACGATTGCTGTATCTTCATTGGATTCTTTAATGCCCATTTTTATTTTATCGGTTAATCATTAGTGAAAGTGTTTGGTTTGCTGAAGACTAACAAAGGATGGCTTTTTTTTTTGCTCGGAGGGAGGTTTCGCGGAAATCCTTACTTTTCGAAAAAACATTTGCGCTTTTTATTGTTTATTTCAAAATTGGAATGCAATTACGCAATTATATAATCGATAATTCAATGAGGGAATTAATAATTGTATTAGAAAAAAATTGTTGAGGAATAAAAAATAAATTTCGCTTGCACTTGATTCAAATTTTTTGCTTCAAGAGTTAGAGACAATCTTAATTAAGAAATAATTGGATTTTCGCACTCAACTTACGTTAGAAATATGGCAAATTCCGTCCAATAAAATTGAAAAAATTTTTTCCGCGGGGAATTTTCTCTGTATACAAAATTGACTGAAAGAGTTCGGCTTTCGATCTCGTAATTCCCAATTTTTTTAATTTCCTCGGTTTCTTGACAAATTGTCAATGTCCCAGTTAATGCCACTTCGTTTCGTAGATTGAATGAGGCGCATAATTTGTTTATAGAAATTTTGCCTGTTAAAATATCGCTGTGGGTGGCAAAAACCGGGACAGTGGCGGTTACTGAGACGTTGACGGTATAAATGAGGTTTTTTTAGCTTCTTCTGGGTGTCTGCCATGGGGACAAACTCTCGCCGGGTCAACGCGCACCCCTTGGGGCTGGAGCCTCCGGCGGGTTAGCCCTGATAGCACCTCTCCGGGGAGGTGCAGCTGACGTTGGAAGTAGATTGGACGTGGGGAGAAGTGGCAATAACCCACCACTTCCACCACCGAAACCCGCAGTTTCGGCGCCTTCAGTCAAATCTGAGGACGGGGTTATCAGAGAGGAAACGGAAGAGTTGAAGGAAGTCAATGGGGAATTGGTGCGAGTCGTCAAGGGAAATTTCGGATTTAATAGTCCAGAAGGTCTTCCCGTGGCAGTGAAGTAAGTTTCACAGATTATCAAATTTAAAATGTACTAGAAAAAATTAAAGTCACCCGAACTTGGAGAATACAATATTAACTTCTATTGAATTTGGTCATTTTCTTTTCACTCTATTTTTATTACTATTTATTATCATTATTTTTACAACAAATAATCGAATTCTATTGCTTTTTTCCAAGAAAATATATTATTTTTTAAAACAGTGGTTCAAATACTGACAGAAACTTTAACTGAATTATTTTTTCAAACCTTGAAAATAAGCCGCATTAATTTCTGCTTTATTTTTCCGTGAAAAACAATGAAAATCCAAAAAATTAAAGTGCAAATTTTCTTAATTTTAGTGCACTATGAAAAATGCTATTTCCCTGAAAATTCAGTATAATTTTCTTCCGTTAAATTTCACTGAATATCCACTGAGCTCCGAAATTTCATGATTTTCTCCCCCTTAAATCACATCTAAATAGTATTAATTAATTATTAGTAATTAGTATTTTGATCGCTGCATGAATTGACAATGATTTCCATAGGTATCAAGCAGATGAGAACGGAAACCGGGCGAGTTTCACGATTGGAAAGCCTGGAAGTGGTTCTGGAAGGCCTGGAGGGGGTTCAGGAGCTGGTGGACGGCCTGGAGGGGGTTCGGGCGGTGGCGGAAGGCCTGGAGGGGGTTCGGGCGGTGGTGGAAGGCCTGGAGGGGGTTCGGGAGCTGGTGGTAGACCGGCAACTGGAGGTGGTGGTGGTGGGGGGCCACCGACAAAAGGTGGAAAACCTCAAGGGGGTTCCGGCGGAGGTGGAGGGAAGACTGGAGGCGACAGTACTTACTTGCCCCCCTCAAAAATGAATCCCGAGAGGGGCTACCTGCCCCCTAGCTAAAAACTCCATCAGAAGAATCCAAACTCCTTCAAGATATATTTTCCTTCTCTTCCATGGAAAAATGATATTTGATTTCATTTGATCTTTTATTTACATCCCTTCAGCAATTCCTATTATAATTACTACAATGATCTTATTTTACTCTGTACAAACATTCAGCCGAGCTTTAAGAACCTCTGTAAGTACTGTAGCCGTATGGATTCAATAGCAGCGGGAGATGATAATTCTGATCTGCACTCTTTATCTCAACGATAATGTCAATCTCTGGATAAAGAGCAATTGTGTTTATTGAATCAAAGTACTTCTTCACTTCGAAGATTAATTTGTACCGATCTGGTGTTAAGGTCTCGTTTGCTATCTGAAGAAGATCATCGCAGCGTCCGTTTGTCAGGGTTTTGCTGATATAACAGAAAATAAAGAAGTGGATAATGTAATTTGAAGAATTTTATAATCTTATGTTGATTACAATGAAAAATCTAATTGAAGATTTGGAGAGGCCTGACGTAACTACTGTGAGCCACGAGCAAAAATTGGGCAAAATAAATTGTGTATTGTCTACTTATCCCATTATAAAAATAACCGAGTTTCCTCATTTTTGAAATTACAGATGTTGCGTTTAATTCCTGCAATACGGACTGAATAACAATTATGCATTGCCTAGGCTTTAAATATTCATTACCGTTTCCAAAGTGATAAAAAACTCAATGAGCTATTGAACTTATTCTGCCTCATTCGCTCCATAATATTCTCCCCTCAATTATGAATGATGTTCTTCAGCATTCCATAATCTTCACTCTTATCTCTCAATGGAGAAACGAAAACAGTCGAGTAAAAACTTACCTCTCACTGATAAATCTCCAATTATTTTCAACGAACTTGTACAACCTGATTGAAACGTCTGGCGCTGGTCGGCCAAGAGTGGTATTCAAGATGTGAGTGGAAATGTGTGGTTTGCTCATGATCAAGACTGAGATCACAATGAACTACCAGACTCTCCGCCACCAATGCGCCCGATGACTCAAGTTGGAGGTCATCACAACAGCTCTCACTATCTTATCGTAATATCCCACCGAAGGGGAAAGGGGATGAATAAAATGGTCGAGTCAATAAACTGAATTTATTTTTGAAAACCTCAATTCCAAATACAACTAACTCAAAAAGTTCGTCGAAGCGATACTGACAAAATATTGGAGAATTCTCCTCTCCATTGGCACAATCTTACAAAAATAACTCTCATCGAACGAAATTAGTGCGCAGTAACTTAATTCTATATCTGATATTAGAAATTTTCAAAGGCCACTGGGTAGAGTACCCCATCATGTGCGACGATAATTTGAAATTGTAATGTAATGAACATAAATCGAGAGGGCAAAATCAATTGACCAAGGTATCCACATCATCTGTCAGTGCCTCTGTACGTTGTGTACCCATATGGACTCAGTAGAACTGGTATATGATAATTTACAGTTGGATTCTTCACATCGAATACTATTTCAATGAATGGGTACAGTGTCTCGATTTTCCTGAGAGTGAAGTATTTGTCGACGTCGAAATGCATTTTGTAACGACCCGCAGTAAATGCTGTTTTACCGGTGTTTACGAGGTCTGTGCAGCGTCCACTTACGCTGGTGGTACTGCAATCGATGGTAAAAGAAATTATTTCTCAATGAAATTATTGAATTAATTCAATCGATCAAATTTTTTAGTCAATAAAGAATTATAAAGGCTTATTTGAGTGCCATTAAATTTAAATAAAATATTCCAGGACTCAATGATTTAAGAAAACACTGATGAAATGTTTAAAACGAACTTAGTAAATAAAAAATCCAATTATTGAAGAGCAAACATACCTCTCATTCAAAAACGTCCACCTTCCGTCCATAAGCTTGTACAAACTGACTTGCAATCCAGTAACAGGTGTTCCTCTGCTGGTATCCATAACGTGCGTTGAAATGCAAGGGTTCTTCAGGCCAGGCGTCTCCTGCGGCTTCTGAATCTCCTGCTCGACTTGTCCACTGGAGGTGGCCGCAGTCACCCCAGAATTAGAGATTGAAACATTTTTACTTCCACTCTTGGGGGCCAGTGGTCTTGAAGTAGCAGTCTTGGAACCTGCCATCACCAGAGCCGGTAGATTTCCCTTGACCTTGCTGAGCACAAACTGAGCACCACCCCCGGGCAGTTGAGAAGCATTCAGAGTCACAGCTTTTGCAGCATTCAGTGTAACAGTTTTGTTGTTGCTCGTGGAAATGGTGACCGTGTTGCTTGCTTGTAAATTAATTCCAGCAAGTTCTGAACTGTTGATTTTGTAAGCAAGAATTTTGGGTTTGTGGGCTGTCTTCAAACCTGGAGTTTCCTCGATCTGTTTCCGTCTTATCTTAGTATTTTCGTCTCTCTCGTCGAGGCAGCCCTCCTCCTCGTCTTTATCGGGGAGAATTGTTGTTTCACTCTCCACTTCCATGTCCAGTCCCACTGTCTCGTGCTCCTCATTCTGATCGAGGTAGTCCTGATGGACATGGGCCATCGCCTCAGCAAGGGCATCTCTCCTCGGATAGTGCTCCAATTTGATCTTCTTCGCCGAGGATTCCTCATCTCCAGACGTCAGCTTCAGACTGGAGTTGTCTACTTCCTCCTCTTGATTCGGATGGTCGTTCATCTCCTCCATCTCTTCCTCATCGTCATCGACTTCTAGGCTCTCAACTACGTACTCGAATTCGTCATTCTCCTCATCGGCCTCGTTAAGGTGCTTAAGGGAACCCACCACTGTCACCTCCTCGAAGATTGGCTCGGTTTCCGATGATTTGTCTGGGTCCTCGGAATCCTGAATCCTCTTCCCGCCGTCCGTCTGCGCCAGGAGAGCTGCTCGTTGATGCTTCATTGTGCATGTGTGCTTCAGCAACGAGAGCCGATGGGCGTGAAGATTCTTCTTGCAGTAGACACAGAAGGCACGAGTTGGCTGTAGCGCGACTGATGTCAACCATCCTGGAATCATTTGAGAAAAATTATGTCACATTTTTCTGCTGTTCCGGGAGTCTTTTCTCATTATTACCCAATTGTGGAAAAAATCAATGAAAAGTGTCAATATGAGGTTCATTGTGGACCTCTGTGAACTTGACAACTTGAATTGAGAAGAGGAAACCATGAATATCTCGGAAACTAGAGCCGACAGTTCATTTTCATGCAGACAGCCGTAAATATTCCAATGAAAATTGAGGGAGACCAGAAGAATCCATGGCACGCATTGTTCAATGTCTAACCAAATTAAGCGCTCAAAAATTTGAGTCTCCATTTAATTTACTTTGGGAGGGAAAGAGTCAGGTGTCAACCAATTCTCGAACAATTTGATTTGAATTCATAACCCCTTTGAACTATGTAGAATACATGCAACAAACATTCCAGAAAAAATTCTGAAGTGATCTCATTACCTCTGAAATCCGGCATTTGTTCCCACTCTTTTCTGTATCTTTGTGTATACACGCGTGTTTTAGCGTGACTTATTTTCCCAGTTGGTGTGAGTTTCGGTTGTATTGCATACACTCCATCGGCAATAATCGTTTGAGTACCATCAATTATTTCCACAGAAATTTCCCCCTTCTCCAATTCCTCCATGATTATTAAAAATCGGGATATTCCTTTGAAATAATTGCACTTCCCTCAAAATTGAACCGAAAATACCCAAGAGAAAAAATTGATAAACACAAAATCACCAAATAGTTGCTTTTTCCCGAGACTAAAAATGCGACTAGCCGTAATTGCTAGTAGCGAAGTTAACTCCCTAGCAAAATGGCCGTGGAGTGGAGTTCTTTTTGGCTCTCTGGGGCTTCTGGAGGAAAATGGAGGTGACTTGCTTACGCGTCACACTGACGTCCCCCTGGGCTTCGAGCCCCGCACTACAAACATTTTCCGAGATTTTTGGACACTTACTAAGTACGTCTGCTTGTCGCCAATACCCCCAATAATTAGTCTCGCCCAATTACCCGAGGATTTCGTCCCGAGCGTGAAAATATCGACAACTAAACTTCATGACGAATCATAAAACTAACGTCAAAGTTGATGAGTGAGCCCGGAATTTTTCCTACGTTACTGTTCTCCCCCAGACGATGCAAAATGGCGGCCCTGCGCACGCAGATCCTCCAAATTGCGGGAACTCGATCAATTGCAAATGTTATTCAGCTAATGAGACTTTCTTCGGATTATCCAATTATAATTTGCCAATTTTTTTTTTTTTTACTGAGAAGTAATTGCAAAAATCCTCGATTCTCGTGGAATCTGACGATAATGTCGTCATCTCTAGGATTTTTGACGAATTAAAAATTAAGAAAAAAAATTGAGAATGTCATTGGGATCACAGCAGATGGCGTCACAAGTGCTATATCTGGTGAAAGTAAAAATATGATATTTTCTTTCATCAGAAATAAATTTTGCAACCATCGTCGACTCGAATAAACGATAAAGTGCATACGTCACACATGGACTACGTGAAATCCGAATGACATTAGTGAATGAGTGTTGCTGGCATTCAACAGCGTCACAAGTGTCTAGTGTTTAACAAAATAAAACTGTTTAGAACATGCATGGGAGATAGTGAAAATTGGAGGTAAGTGACTGGTCATCTGGTCAGGATTATTAAGACGTGTTTTCTTTTTGATTTTCTTTTCCTCGAATCCTAACCTGTTTACCTACACTTTCACAGATGAATTGCGTTAAAATACTTCGGAGGGATTACCTAAGACCTGTCAATCTCATATTGAAGGCAAAATACTCTCGCAGATCAGCGAAAAGCACGAGTTCCTTCAAACTTATCAAATCAGATGGAATTAATGCAGATATTGAGAATAACGAGTTCGATGCTAATCCAAATTGGGAGTTATTTGGCCCCAGGGGATTCAGGTTCTACTTGCCAGGGAGTACAGGTCCAGGCTGGTTGGATCAGTCCACAACTGCCCAGGTTGAGACTCGCTCCATAGTGTTATGCAGCGATGATGATGAGAGGAATGATAAGGCAGAGAGAGATCTGAGAAGTAGGAGTAATGCTGATCATCAACCTGTTCTCCACTGTGTGGCCCAGGAGTGTCCCATGTTACTGAGGAAAGGAATTCTCGAGTTGTTTCCTGGGTGTGTGGAGACCGCATCACCGCAGCTCACTATTGTCACTATAACTCAAAAACTCAATCCTAGAGTTGCCAGGTGGAGCAAAGAAACTGAGACTGAGAGATTAGCAAAATTTGTGAGTGAAGATGTTTGAGTCATTAAAGACTTTGAAATATATATTGAATATTTTTAATACCTGGGATATTGAAATGAGTAAATACTCGTGAAAAATTTCAATATCCCGGGTATTAAAAAAAATGATTTTTCAATATGACGTGTGAAGTTATTACCCAAGGAGCAATGCTCCACATAGCCACTACAAAACAGAATTCTATTACTTTCACTCGATTTCATATTGCAACCTATCTATTTTTGTTAAAATCAACAATTCAGCTCTCAACTGTCACTTTAACCATTTGGAAAATTGTTTATGAAATTTGTCTATTTGCAGTTTCTCCTGGCGGCTTCTGATATATGCACCAAATTGAAAATGTTTGGATACTGGGCAGACTTTATAAATCCATTCAGTGGCCAGCCTTATCTAAATCCCCACAAAAACGGTGCACTCTACAAAACAGACGAACGCTTCCGTTGTTTGGGTTTTAGAGTCGATAAAAAAAACTCATGCAAAGTAATATCGTATGAGAATAGTGGATCAGATTTCATTGGTATGTATCACCATCTGTATATCTGAAACTGTCCTAAATTCGGGTGCTCTCAATATTTTTTGGCCCCTCGCTTTGTGAATTGAAAAGCAATAACGATATCTCTGCCTACCCTTTTGATTCATCCAATGTTTTTTTTGAATTCGTTGTTTATTTTTAATACTTTGTTTTTGGAAAATTTTTGCCCATTCCTCTAAATATTAGGGTTCAGATAGATTCAATTGTGCAGAAATTTTTTTTTTCGATACGTAGAGAGAGGGGAAAAATTGATTAGAACCGAAAATCATTAAATCTATATTACAAAAGAAATCTACGCAACTATTATATTATTTATTTATCAAAAAAATTGCTACTCCTTTAAATGATTAATTTTTAGTTGTATCTGTTGATCTTATCTTGTTTCTTATTTTAATTGGCAGTTATATCACTTACGGACCAAATGAATTAATAATTTTCATCAAATTCCAGGAAGTCTCTACACAACTGCCCCATCGAGTACTGAATTTCTTCGTGACGTGATGCAAGGCCTGTCTGATCATTGAATGTCACTCCTTTTGCCTCGTCTAACGGATCACTCGGAGATCAGTCCATAAAACGTAATAGAACTATATAAAATATTTTTCTGGATTAAAAAAAAGAACAATAGCCCTCAGATTGTAATACCCAACAGAATTAAAACTGCGTAACCCTGCCAGAGTAATATACAATTGAAAATTAAATCAAGAGCCTCAAATTGTCTTTTACTCATTAACTGGATATGTCGACCGAGTTTAATTCTCTTTTCCAGGACGTTCTAATAAAAATGTATCCCGAGTGAAGTTGGACGTGACGATCCTGAAATAGCCTCAATATAATCGTAATCACATTTCCACGACCATAACAATGATAGTTCAGTTATTCATTTTATCTCCACGAGACGTCGGACTCTTGGATTTTATTGATTCAACGTGAATTTGATGGTTATTGCCAGCCAATTGAAGGCAGACAGTGTTGGCTCGTAAATGTCCTTGGTTTTCATTCGTAAAATTCAATTTGCCTCGGAGGAAGAGAGGAAAATAAACGATGGCTCAAAAAGAAATGAGAGGAAGTTGTAAAAAAGACAAGTTGTGTCTAATCCACTGTCAATACATCCGCCAGACCGTTACAACTTAATAACGTTTATCGATGGGTTTGGTCTCGATACCTTCTGAGTGATAAACGGTATGAGCTTCAATACTGGGAAACGGGTAGGTAAGCTCTTTACTGAGTGTACACAATAAAAAAACAAAATAATTATCAGGAATCACTCATTAGATTTTTATGAGAAAACATTTTCATTATAATAAGAGATTAAAATCTGTTTTTTTTTCCTCAAGTGTGAAAATAAAAAACATGACAATAATTACGCAGTCATCAATTATATAAATATAAATAATAAATATAAATATAAATATAAATTATATAAATATTTAATGCAGTGAACACGTCAATAATCATGGAAAAATTAGTCACGAGGAATAAACCCCCGGGGAAAGGGGTGTATAGTTATCTAGTGGATACACAAAAATAAAACTAGAAGTTGGAAAACCGAGGGAAAAAGTTGAGTAAAAAACAAATTTCAAATCAAGTGTTCAAGGTTTTTTGCATAAGGTAATGTCCCGAAGGAGTTTGAGACTCATCGATTTTTCGTTCCACTCCAGTGGGAATCATTGGGGATTGTTTCTCGCATACTAAAAATATATTTATGGTTTCGTAAAATGAGAGTCACTTTGTAAGGCAATTTTTTATGAGCGATATATTTCTATTTCTCAAACGAGAAACGATATTTTTTTATATTTTTCATAGTTGACAGAGCCTGCGGTTGTACTGATAAAATTCATATTGAATAATGAAAATTGATTAGCGAAATGGAAGAGGGCATTTAATTTTAGTGGTGGATTCTAAAAATGAGGGATTCTTTTTTTTAGTGCAGTTGAAATGGTGGGATATTTCTACGAATTTATCTGAGAAACTATAAAATATTTATATTAAAATGAGAAAATGGGGAGTGGGATTTTACGCACGCTCCGCAACTAATAAAAATTCCTAAGAAGAAGAATTCTCACAATGTACACATGCCCCCGATATCCCAAATATCACTATGCACATCAGACTTTTTTTATTAAACAAACAAATCCCCCTATTTTGATTTTTTTACGCATGTATAAAGTCCTCTGCAACTGAAACTTTGTATTGAGCCATTAAATTTTTACGGGGGACAGCTGAATATAATTTCTCCGGTTTTTATGTAAAAAATGAGAAAGAAATTTCCCTCATCCTGTAAAAAATCATGGTATATGTATTTCTATGAGAGGCTGTAAAAACTGAGATTAATACTGGATATCTGGCGCGTGCCAGAATTTTATAGATCATAAATGGATTTTTATGACCTACGGTTCCATAGATATGAGAACAGGACAAGAGCAAGACCTGGACATCATAGTCGTCACAGGGCGGGTAATAAATCTGGACTAGATCCTCCATAGATAGCGGTGGGATTTTGGGAGGGCCTCGAATGCTAAGGCACTGCGGTATTATCACGGAAATGTCGTTGCATCTATAACCTACAGTGGCTTGTATCCTGTCGGTTTTCACCTATTGTTGGGAATTGAATTGCTGTTGCTTGTCATAGTGGGATACTGCTGGCAAGCTGATAACTATTACGATGCCAATACACAGACCTCGAAGTACTCCCCATCCTCTTTCACTCCCAATCTACATCTGGATGTTCAATGTTTCCATGTGGAAACTCATCGAACGTATTCGTTCGCAGAATAGAATTAAACCAAGAATCTACCATTGGTGTGGAACTTGAACGTTACGGTACACTAATTTCAACTATTCAGGGGACAAATGTTTCGCTTAACTACAGTTACAACAATTGGTTTTCGAGGTTTTTGTTCGAATCAC
The DNA here is from genome assembly GCA_030522865.1 of Psyttalia lounsburyi. Classification (NCBI taxonomy): domain Eukaryota; kingdom Metazoa; phylum Arthropoda; class Insecta; order Hymenoptera; family Braconidae; genus Psyttalia; species Psyttalia lounsburyi. The sequence continues at coordinate 22,790 of JAPYZN010000265.1, forward strand.
TGGGCAGTAGAAATATCGGGGGAAAAAGAAAATGTCTAAACTGAGACTTCAACAATTGCTTTGATTTATTGAGAAATGAATTAGTGCAATAAACATTTTTCTTCTTACACGGGCTCTTACAGAAATTATTTATACATCGGAAACTGAATAACTACTCGAGTTCGTAGTCTCCAAATGCTTTTCATTATCAAATAATTCCCTGAATATTTAATATTTCTGTTAAACAAATAAATTCCTCTGCAATATAGCAATGAGCCAACAATTTACCATTGGCTGTGGGTTTACATTACGGGCCACTGATTTCAACAATTCAGGAGTCAAATATTGTCGTTGAAAGTTGGAGCTGTGGTTGAGAGGAATTTTCATTTTTTTATTATCTGAAGTTGGATAGGGACTTTTTGTTTTCATTAATTTTCGCAAAGTACGGAGAGGGTCCATTATTCCCAGGTTGACGTCGACCTTTACAATTTACATAAGCATATTATTGCTAAAAAGCCATTAAAGACCCATGTACGGGGAGTATAGAAAATAGATAATGGCAGTGGGGAATTGCGTTGAAGTTAACGAGCAGGCGAGAAGCGGTGAGTTTGCTTGAAGGGGTATTTCTCGTTTGGGTAGGGGCCAATTGCCAGACTGAGCGAATGGATTAACGCAGTTACACCCCCCCTTGAGGTCTTGGCTCCAATCTAACTCACGATTCTCTGTCCCTCTCTCTCACTTTTTACTTCAACTTTACAGTGAATCATTAGTAGAGTTGAAAAACAATTAAAACTAGTTTTGTAATGCGGCTGTCATTGTCTTTCTCTTTTTGGTTTGTGTCATGGCGAATGAAAAAGTTTTTCCTCGTTTCCGAAAACTCAACGACAAATCGAGCCGTCTGCACCGTGGCCAATTATGTACTTTGTAATGAATGTGTAATTGCTCTCGGGAGTTTATTAGAAAATTAATTCACTTTTCGATTTACTCGATTGCCTCGTTACTTTGCTGGTTAATTTTGACAGTAGCGTCCGCCAAGCGATATCTCACTGTAACAATAACAAAAATGTTGGCTCTGAGATAAAACATTATTTGTTTATTCCATTTTCGTATTTTTAATTATACGAAATGTTAGTTTTGTGAGTTTATCATCCGACTATTACAAAAAATCTTGAAAACATTCGAATGAATAAATTATATTTTGAAAAATACATAAACATCATTCACTTTCCATAGGAATTTTTCCTTTTTCAAAATTGGGAAAATCTGATGTATAAGAAAAAAAAATCAATTAAAAAATTTAAAATAACTGTCCTTACATTCCATAATTACAAAGAATCATTAATTTCCTGTAATGAATTAATTGAGTTTTCAAAAAGTAGATAAATCATCTTCTACTGTGATTTGTTCCTTTCCGAGACTCGAGAATTTTTAAACGGAGGGCTATTTACGATTTTATTAATCAGTCAAACATGATCGATCACCGAAACGCTCGCGCGAATATGCTATTGTTGATTTTTATGACAGACCGAATTGCGATCACTGAAAGAAGTGGAATACGCAAATATTTCATGATTGGACGCAGGTGGCATTTCTATTGTTGTATTTTCTCACCTTCCACTGTGTCTCCATGAAAATGTTGATAATGTCGGCTCTCCGCGAGGAGAATACAATAAAATGACCAGAATACAGATGGACAATACACAGCATATCAATACTTTGGATTTTTTTTCTTCGTCTTTTATTATAAAACAATGAATTTTCAAATTATCCAACATAGACTACAAAAAATTGATCACACGTTATGGATCATACAATCGTTCTTTACTCACTAGTAAGGGTATTCTCAGGATTTTCTGTAATCTCATACAATATATAATTTGTGGCCATATTCTTCTAGTGCAGACACTGTGGATTTACAATTTCACATTTTTCATAATTAAAAATGTTGTATAAGTGCATATTATGTTGGAGGAACAAAAACGAGAATTTCCGGCATTTCGTGGTCACCTTAAATTCTCATTTTGCATTTTGTCGTAAAATATGTGAGAAATAGATCGTACAGTTCACTCGATTATCAGTTTTCTACAAATTCAAGAAAATCCTTTCTCATGAATTGGGGATTGCATGAAGAGATTATGATGAAGGGAATAGTCAGCTTTGCGACCAGAAGTGTAACAATTTTTTGAAACAAACTTTCCTTGCAGTTATTGGAAACAAGACGTCATGAATAATTTGAAATAAAATTGAAAACTCAGCAGAAATGGGATTTATAAAAAAAAGCGTTTCAGTGAAAACCGATTACTATCCATAGGTTAAGGGTCACTACTGGAAGTGACAGCAAAATATAAATACCATTTTCACGAGCTCCAGGAAGTTTACTCAATTTCGTTGAAACTGTCGTCACTAATTTTTTTCAATATTGGAAAAATTCGTTACGCGTAGCTTTCCCTCCACTGGCAAAAAATGGAACGTGTCGCGGGCACGAAACAATAGATTTTCTCGAAAATTGATAAAAATCCTGAACCAGACAACAAGAAGATACTGAGAAAACCAATGCCAATTGTCATTAAAATTATTTTTTTAAATCGCATATTTGTCATGCCCCATCCTATTTTGAGATTTAATCTTGAATTGAAATTCTCGGAAGTGTGAATTAATATTTTCAAAATGGATCAATTTACCTTCCAAAATTTTTGAATTGACAGTTTTAAAAGTTTCAACTTAAAGTCTCAAACTGGAATGAATTTTTCCGAGTGTCACGAGTTGAGAGAAAGCAATCGCCTCCAGATTCGGCATTTCTCCTGCGCTGCAGGCGAGGGTGGAAAGTACCCGGGGCAAGTGCCTTCAATTTTACCTCCCATAATTACAACTGTATGTTTCTTGGCGTGAACCTTTCGCCCACTGGAGCGACAAAATTATTATGTGCTGTGCGCGCCGACCACCAGACCGACAATTGCCCCTCATCATAATTCCTCCCTCCTCTTCTCCCAATTTTCACCATTCAAAGAATGCACACAGGATCACTACCCGCAAGTGGCGCAAGTGGGGAATGCAAATAATCCATAAAATTTATTATTGTTTCTTGAATTGCAGGTGTATCCCCCAGGCAGAAAATACGATTGATCATTTTTATCAAGAATCTCCACACGTTTTATTTATTTATCATTAATTCACACAAATGTCATTGGGAAGGGTTTTGTTGAAAAATGACGCGAATACACCGAGGAATCTCTCCCTCTCGCTTCGGCGTCATCGAAATTCATAATAACTACTTGTTCCGCTCACCATTTCCTTACGGACAATGTTTATTAATTTTTTTTTTTATTTAAACGATTTACTCTTTTTCTTTTGTCAAGTTAATTAGTTCAATTGTTCCGCGATGACGCAAAATGTCCACTAGGACGACTAATATATCACTACAATTTATCGTAACTATTAGTTCACTATTAAGAATATCCTCCCACCTAGAGTACTAAAATTCATTGGAACATTGGTCAAAGCTTGCGCCATTGTCATCAGTTTTTTTTTGACGCTGTTTGTTACTTAAGATTTTCCATTGCTAATTATTAAAAATTTTTTTTTGTTCACACAGTCCGGCGTTACCTTGACATTATTCATTATCATTACTGTTATTTATCATTTATTTAGGAACACAAAACGAGTTGGTATGGACACAGAGAATAACATGGGTTTTTCACCTAGACAAATTTTTCAATAATTCAATCACCACTTGAGTTAATCTAAATATCCCCCTTGATAAAATTCGACGGACACGCGAACGTAAATAATTCGCTATTAAAATGATATTCCAATTGTCTTTAATCTTTAAATTCACTAGAGCTCTATGAATAATTCAACATTTTGATTATGACATTTATCATCGAAATATGTAAATTACCTTCTCTCATTTCGATATTCATATCCCCTAAGTCTTCTAGTCTTTTTTTGTAACTCGCTTTCATATCATTGATAATTAATTCTGATGGTTTTCATTAATCCAATAGTAATTTGCATAATGAAATGTAGAAGCCAGCGAATCGAAGATTTTATTTTTTATTTTTTCCACTTGTTTTGTTCGTTATTTTTTCGCCACTCCTACAAATGATATAATTAATGACCGAGTCAGAAATTCCATTCGGAATAGTACATCTCCGTAATTAAAGTAAAATAAGATAACAATTCTATATTTACGAGCTTTATGCTAACGAGTAGACATATCTTTTTTTATCAAGTAAATATTTTCTTTAGTGAAAATTCTCATTCAAATAAATGAATCGATCTAATGATTATTGTGAGTAATAATGGAGATTGAGAAATAATTGCAAACTCGAAGAGATTCGTAGACAGTCTTGGGGAGGACAAGGTAACACTCGAACACGAGATGATTATATTCTCTTCAAAGGGTACACTTGAGTATTGAACATCCAGATATTTTTGTTTCCTTTTTTTTTGTGCTCAATGCAAAGATATTTGTTATCAATTTCACTTGTTATAAATACAGCGCTAAAATCAAGGTAGGTTCCTCGCGCGAGGTACTCGTTTGTTGTTTCATTGCATTATCATTGTTGATTGGTTTTTTTTTCAGAGGTGAAATTCAAGTGGAAAGTATCGTGATAACAGAATAATTGGGGAATGGAGGGTACAAAGAGTGAACGCAAAATATTCATTAAATTAACTCCAGTGGAGAGTCAAAGGTGATGAATGGTCATTCCTGCAGAAGAAATTGAAAAAATAACGAATTCAACTTGTTTTTCGTCGAACGCGTTTTTAATCGAATGTACGCTTGAACTTTCCGCTTGAATTTTACCTCGGGCAAAATAAATTATCGATTTGAAAGGAGATCGCATTGAATTTGGAAATTTTGGAGGTGTCTATCGTTGATGAATTTACTCCAGTTTTGAGGTGAATAAAAATCAAAAGCGGGCCTTCATTATCTTTTTTTTTAAACAAAATTAATGAAACGGCGGTTCGGATTTTTTTTATTGATTCGATAGAGGTTTTGGAAGAATAAAAACATTTAATGCATCCTCTTGCTGCAATTCGCCGACGACTGTCTCAAATTTTCATTTATCAATTGTCCTCAACTTTGAAGGTTTACATGGAAATAATATTTTTCGTTCGGGGAAAAAATTATTTAACAGTGCAATAAAATTCAACATCTTCAACAAAAAATTATGCCCAAACTTTACTGAGCTGCCGTCAGGTAATTCACCCCGAAACGAAACGGTAATTTCTACTGATTTTTTTTCTCCGTGTACACGAATATAAAAATAAAATTATAAATCATTCGACGTTGAATTGAAATCAAATGTGCAACTTTGGAAATTTAAGAGCAGTCGTTGTTTAATATTTCCAAAAATTTGGCATTGTAGAGACGTCGATATTTTCATCGCACCGAGTGTGTGTTCATCGAGTTGATGAGTTACATCAAATTTTTGTTGCACTACACCCATAAATCAACAATTTACACCTGCGCTGCGGGTGTAAAATGACGTTTTACAGGCATTAATCCACAAAAATCCGAGTACTACCTGAATTAATCTCCCATAATCTCGTTACAGTTCAATATTTTACATTAAAACTGAAATAGTAAACTCATCGACATAATTAATAACGACGTCAGTATTTGAAAAATTTCCGTGCGATCTCCCTTTAATGACCCAACATACGCGACGCAGTTATGCACACGGTTATTTTTTATCGACTTATAATCTAATGGACCTCGTGGGGGTGTTAATAATAAATGGTCTTATCACCCGACAATGCAATTAATTCGGTAACGAATTAAACATTAGCTCGATTGAATTATTCTAGTGGTTTCGCGTGTACTTTGAACAATTTTTCATTCGTCATTGAAATAAAGGGGAAACTCAACAAATACGAATGGCTTTAAAATGATATAGCGTCGGTCACCGCTTCTCTCGATGATGTACAAGTGATTTGATATAGCTACTTGTTCACTTTCTTAAAAAAATTTCCACTCATTTGTTTTTTTTATTTTTCTTGTTTTTTTTCATGATTCAACGTACAAAATCGTAATGTAAAAAATTGTGTAAATTCATGTTACGGTCACGAACGTTGAAGAGTAAATTGTTCACTCTAAGAATTTATAATAAATATTTTTGAATCATTATTCATTAGTTATGCACAATGATATACAAGATTTACCACAAATTGTTCTACTGTGATTTTTAATTGTGTCGTCGAGACCAAAAATTTATAATCATGTTTATTTCCTCTTAAATTCGTAAGTTCACCTACTGCTACGATCCAAGCATATTCGGACTGGAATTCAAAAATACAGCTCAAATGTTTTAATGTTCTCTTCATTTCTCTTCACAATTAATTAAAGTCAATTTTTTTTGTCCAGCTGCAGTGCAGTCTCCTTTAACCTGTCCATTCTCAAATGATTTCCCATCGATTACTATATTTATCCTACGTCATTTTTAAAGCTCAACGATCTTCAAAGTTCTGGTGAATTTCGACGAATGTATCTCTCTGAATATAATACTCTCCTTTTAGTGATTCAACTCAACCTGCCCACCTCCGCAATTCCACACTTGACAATTCAAAATTCATGACACTTGACAAATTTGATTTGTCAAAAACTTGTGTCATTGGAATAAATTTATGGGGGATTTGAAGTTTTTAATCTTTTAATGGGTCCCGATTGGGCTTTAGAGAATGATTTTTTAAAAATCACTTTACAATTTTTTTATTCTCGTTCGATTGGCTTCTAAAAACTAGAATTTCATTCATTTTCCCAACAATGACATTAAAGGAATTTAGGGGAAGATGAAGACGATGAAATTTAAGGTTTTATAGGAAATGAGTGGGGTCCCAGGACCTTAAGCAGCAGAAAGGCGAGAATTTCTCAATTTATCTGGATTTTCAATGAACTATAAATATTCATTGCCCAATTACCCCGAATTTCCTATGAAATCGCAAATTGAATTACTTTTCTCTCTTCAAATCAATTTCAACATGACTCGCCTGAAATTTCCTCGATTCAGAAGCGCGTCATAATTCCTTTGAGCTTTTCATCAAAATTCCATCCCGAAGAATTAACACCAATTTTTGTCTCATTGTTTTCGATGAAAATAGAAGTGATAAAGTCAGCAGCACGCTGAATAAACGCCTCTACATTTTTCAAATGTCAATGCAGTTTCTCATGAAATTAAAAAATCCCAGTGCAACTTCAGTCCACTGAACAAGAACCAGCTCCATAATAATATTTCCACATTCTTCTCGCAACGTTGCGGCGGAATAAAATTTTTTACAACTCCCCGAAATTCTCAGGAGACCGCACGATTGGAGGATTAAAATGGAACGAAGCGAAAAAGTGAAGGAAATTTTACTTTTTACTGTCTCAAAGAATATTCCAGTATATTTTCTTCCCTCAAACTTCACACCATAAACAAAAAGTTGGAGGGAAACTCGGAAAAACTTCCAAATGAGGCGCAATTCGCGATAGCAACTCAAATGGCAAAATAAAATTCCCTCTAATTTCCACAAATTTTTCAATGACACAAGCTTAATTGCCCCCTCATCTCCACCCTCTCAATTAATTTTTAACTGTGCGGTTGAGGCAGAATGAGTATTTTCCTCTCAACAATTTCAGTCTTTGTAAAAAATCAGATATAACTTTGTCCTTACTTTGACTTTTGTATCGATTAAATTAAATTATTTTCTCGCATTGAATAAGTTTAATGAAATTCTTAAAGTACATGTAAATTTTCGCAACTCTTGGATTTACTGTCTCTTGCCCACACTTTGCCGAGTAAACTCCTTACCTTGAGACTGGCACTGGTACGACTGCCGCGATACTTCTTCGGTGAGTTATTCTCGGAGCAAGAGCCCAAAGGCGATCTGCTCCTTGTCTTCCGTGATCTCTTACGAAACAAATCACGTGTCCTCTCCGGATTCTCCATTTTCAGTCGTATTTGTGATAATAAACCAACGAGAAGCTCATCCACATTGTGATTTATACCGACGGATGTCTCGATGAATTTACAATCGTACGCTGTTGCCATGGATTTACCCTCTTGAAAGAAAAATCAAAGATATTGTCGTTATGAATAATCGTGGAGTCATACGACTCGGAGTAAAGAAAATTGTAAATTACACTGCTCTCTTAAAAATTGACCAATTACTTTAATTTAATTAATTCTGGATCAATTCAAACTGCAGTAAATGGCAAAAAAATTAATTCTGCCAAAAAATTATATTCAACGCGAGAGTATGTGAACTGAACGCGACTTACTAGAGGGCAATTAACCAATTTTATACTGGAAAATTCAAAATCGTGCACGAAAATTGAATTTTCGTCACAAAGTAGTGTACCCACGGGTGTAAAAAAAATTTTTAATTACATATTTTTCGAAATTCTTGTTTAAATTCGGTAGTGAAGTGGTAAAACGAGATAAGTGTGTTTTACATATTTTTTCAAACCCCGTATTCTCTCAGTAAGGAATGTTAGGAGAAATTGTCAAAAGAATTTTTTGCTGCAAAATTGTTCAGCTACAAAAATGTTCTTGTGACATTATCTCCTAAAATCACTCCTTACTCGGATAATCCGCGTTTCATAAAGATGGAAAAAAATACACTATCTCGTTTTACCACTTCGCTACAGAATTGTTCTCCTAGCAATTATTTTGTTTTAACTACCGCTACTGCAGTTGAAAAAAAAATTTTCCCGTTACTATTGTCGTTTGCTCCACAAATATTATAGATATCTAAAGAAAAATATATATTTTCCTTAAAAACATTCGCCCAATAAAATACAACTGTATTTTCATTTTATTTGCCGAGCAAAAACTTCTTCTCTTGGTTAAAAATTTTCTTTCGGTAAAAAAAAAATAAACAATTGTAAACAAAGATTTTATTCGTTAATCGCGTCGATATCTCTGCAAAGACTACAGATATAGAAAATGTATATATATATTACTTGATAACATTTACTCAATAAAATCCGAGGCTCTCTTAATTCCCCGTAGAACTAATATTTATTTAGTATTTCGCCAGAAGACATAAAACTCGGTAGAAACTCACTTTATTGCCCACAGCCAAATTTATTGAGCCCGAGAAAAGATCTCTTCTGTGAAGCATATAGTTTTTCGGCAGAACTAATTTTTGTTCTCTTAGTGTACTTTTCATTCGTAAATTGAAGTTGATGGCCCCGGATATTACGTCTTTATCGTCATTTCTACTGAAGGGACGTACCTTCGGTGGCGACGTCTCGACTTCGCACGAGATCCGCCTTATTTCCCACAAGAATTACAGCTCTCGCTGACACATGGTCAGTTCGCCATAACGATTGCAGAACTTCTTCTGCTACTCGCGCCGATGTTCTGTCGGTTGTTGAATAAACAACGCAGTAAGCGTGGGGCTCGTACATAGCGATACAATTTTCTGGCTGTAAATAAAAAAAATCATACTTTCATCATTTTTATGCGCATTAAATAGTATATTTCGTAACAAGTGAAAAAAAAATGGTTTTTGGCGAGTGGGAGGTTTATATCACAAGCCAAAGGCGAGTGATATAATCCCACGAGTCAAAAACCACTTTTTTCACGTGTTACGAACAATATTTTTCATCTCAATGTGTCGAAAAAGTACTTTTCCGACGCAGCGTGATGAAAAAATTATTTTATATGTAAAAAGAGGTTGCGAGGTGAGAGCTGTCGCCACATGTGCGGTTAGAGCATTTATTTCTTCTGATGAATAAATTTTTTTCTAATAGACAAATTCCATTTCAGGGCAGTAATTTTTATAAAACAATTCCCTAAAAATTTGAAGCTTCTATTATTATTGGAATCGTTGAATCATCAAAATGATCTATATTATGAAAAATTACCGCTCCCTAAACTATGTTCATTGTTTTCTACAAATTATCAGAGTGTTCAAGTGTTGGAATTCATCGAATATTTTTTTCCGACATGAAAATTCAAGAGCTCATAAATTTTCCATTACATTTTCAGAGGTGGCACACCGTGTGCTCCCCACCGCCGAATGTTTACGTACAATGAAATGGAAAACGAAATATTGGCTCCCACTCCAATAATACAATGAAACCATTCCACTGTCATTCCCTGTGTATATCCCTCTGGTCAAATTCGCTGTAAACCACAACGACAAATTCCCGAGTTCAGCCCATGAAATGTCTCATAGTAGCAGCAACTGAAGAGCAAGCAAGATACACAATTCAACATGAAAGCAACGTTTATACACTAACTCGAATATATCAGCATTTATGATCCCTCGGGAATGTGAGCAGAAGTAGTCGAGAGAAGTAACCTGAGAGTAGCTGGAGACTACTAAAGGTAGCTATGAGAAAAGCCCTCTCGACAAGCTACACCACTCACTGAGAATAAAGCTTGCAATTCTGGTTTGAGCAATTTGTTCTGCATCCAGGCTAAGAATGAATTACCCCTCCACTCGAGGGAGAGTGCTGTACTGTGGATTCTTGCCCTACGGCTCTAATGACGATCCCCTTCGCCCCCTCCCCCAACTCTAGTCTTGTCTTGATGCCCTTAGATTTCTCTCATCTCAGTGGGGGTTAGCTTACAGTGGAAATTGAGAGATCGATCTCCTGGAAAATCCATCCGTCCGGAGATTTGACGGGTTGAATGATACGTTGAAATGAGTATTTCAATGCTGGGCAAAGTTGGTACTCTAGTTTCTCTGGGGATACACTTTTTCCAGTTAGAGAGTGACTTATGATATTTCAAGCACGAAAAATTGATTTTTCATTGTCACACTGAGGGTAAATATCATTTTGCCAAATATATTTATTTTTATAACCAAATAACTGATTTTTTTATAGTAAAATTGTGTAAAATTGTTGTTAAAAAAATATTTCATTGGGAAAATTAGATTTTTTAAAGTAAATCTGTTGCAGTCTATCAAATATTGTCACATTGTCAGAAAATGGCTCCGGAAATTGCGAGAAGAACATCCAATTTTCAATAATCAATTTTTTACCAAAATTTTCCAGATATTTTATGATGAAGGTCAGGCAACGAGCCTGAGAATTCTCGATTTAATTTTTCATTCTATTTTTATGACAGAATACAATGAAGATGACAAATTTACGTTGAATATTTAGTAAAAATGAGAAACAATTATGATACTTTAGGGCACTTACAGAATTTTCGAGTGATTTCCACTCGAAATTATTTAAACTGTGAGACTGCAGTGAAAACTCGTGAGGCTTGAATTAATAAATTTAAAGTTTACAGCTCACAAATCGAATTCAACGTCTCCCTCTTCAAAATTGTAAATAAACTGTCCCTGGAATTCCAATTTTTTTGTAACAACGCAAGCAGTAGTTGTCCTGTACTAAAATTGTCCTCGTTTTGATATGATGGTACGAAGATAAGTAACCATCAGACCCGGAATACTCCAATTTTCCGCATGAAAATCCTTTACTATCTTTCAATTCTTGCAATTTATCTCGAACTCCCGAGTTTGCCGCACACTCGTATCGTAATACCGGATTACGCCACCGCTGCCGGTCTAATTCTGCTGAAGGTAGACCAGAGAGAGAGATCGAGATATTTCGGGATCAGTTCCGAGATAAACCAACGAGACCGGCATTGTTAGTTGTATTGGAAATTCTCCGTGGGATATCTGTCAGACATAATTCGTTTGAAAATTTAAGTTCTAAGCTTGGACTTATTGACAAAATAATTGATCCTGACATCCGCTTCAAAAGCACCATTCACTCTTCAACTTGATACTTCTCGAACTACAATTGACTCCTTTGAAATTGCAAATTATAATTTTCGAAATGTTCAAAACGCAGATTTTCCGAAAATTTTTATTCGGAGATTTTTCACCCTAAAATGACAATTTTCAAGTATTTGAGTTTAGCCCGAAAAATTTTCATATTTTTTGCCGTGTTTCCAAAAAAATTCTCATTTTCATCACTCATTTTGATTTAGACCGCAACATTCTCAATGGAAACCTTGCTTGTTACACGGCACTTATTCCACTTATTCCACTGAGCTTTTCCGTCCGTTAAATATCAGGAGAAAAAAATTTCTCCTGAGTTAACGTTCATGTTTATCGAATTAGAGCCTCAAAGACTGACTACAAAAATGCGATTACAAAAATGTTTTAACCCTGAAATGCGTTAGTCAAACCCTCGAAATTTCCCACCCTCTGTGGAGAGCTCTAATTTTTATGTTTGAATTTCACCCTTGAGGGCCGTCAAATGATAAGTAAATATGAGAATTGAAAAGTTAACAACGAAAAATTTTGCCAGAGTCCCGGTGGATACTAGAGGACCGCTTGAAATTTCAACGAGTCTATTGGGACTGGTCAAAAACAGGGGGAATTGTGCCTCTGAGTGCTATTATACCGATGTACCAGCTCCTGTCACTAACACGATCACTCGCTCTGATACGTCATGGATTGGGTGGAGGAGAAGTCATTAATAACGTAATAATTTACAAAGGGAGAGCTTATAAAGTTATTCTATTATCGCTGACCTCTGCTTGTGGTTATTCCCCAGATACGAAACTACATTATTCCCGCCCCTCCATAATTTTTTTGTTTCCCTGGGGAAAGCAAAAACCAATTACACCTGATGATTCTACAGAAAAAATTAATTGATCGATGCCTTGTATTTTCTTCACTCAAATGAAATTAATTCCTCCGGAATTCTTATCAAAAAACGAGGCTCCAATTGCCTAGTGATTTTCATTGCACTTAAGACTAATCATTTGCGCTTTCTTTTGACTTCAAAATTCAAAAAATTAATTTTATCCCCAGTTTAGAATTTTTTATGGGAATAAAAACAAGCAGGGGTTGCCTGAGGGGAGTTCTATCTCATGATATTCTGTATATACTTATTAATTATTTTATTTTTATTGTTAATCCAGAATTTTTCTCCTTTTTGTCTTAGGCGCTAATGGCCATGAGGTTGATGCGACTTCTGGTGGTCAATAATAAAAAATAAAAACAATTTCTGCAGAAGAGAGAAGAGATACTTGTTCAAAAAATTCTTTTCTCCCGGTGGACACTCGGGAAAAAATCAAAAATGAAGATCAGAATGGACTGATTGAGCTCATCTGTAACATGTCCTGTTTGAAGATAAAGAGCAACTTATATTGACAGAGAATAGCTTAACTCAGGGAGACTCTGAAGGCGTACATACATGATCAGTCAAAACCCATGTCGTTTGAATATTACTATAGGGACTGAGTGTTTCACAGTCGAAGTGAGTTTCCGGATGAATGGATCCACCGATATATCTAATATGTGTTTGTGTACGAGGGGATGCTCGGCTTGCTCGGACGCTTCACTACCCTTGAGACCTTTTTCATCCTATCTTCACTCCCCTCCTGGACGTGTTGGATGATATATATAATCGATTTATTCTCACCTCCGGTGGATTTTTTGCACGAAAATATTTCTACACCACACGTAAAAAATATTGTGCATTCCGGGGAAATGGATACTGTGGGGTAATAAATTGTTGCCAAGCACTCATGATCAGAATTCTTGGCTCCTATTTCCGGTGTACTTCGCGGAATGTTTTCATTGGATTATCGTTTTGAGGACATTCCGAGGTATTTCTTGACTAGAAATAATTTTTTCGGAAACATATAGTCCACCAAAAATTTCCATAATTAGAAATCCCGTCAAGTTAATGTGTCCTTGAACTTTCATTGCCCAGAAGAATAGAATTTAATTTTTTTTTTCGTCAAAGGTCGGGTGAATTGGAATTTTTTTTCCAACATTAGGAAACCCTAGGAAATTTTTTTCATTGAGAATTCGAAATTTTATTATCAAAATTCCCTGAAACTGGAAATTTAGTTTGCATCACGCTGTGTCTGAAAAGTGCTTTTTCGACACATTGAGATGAAAAATATTGTTCGTAACTCATGAAAAAAGTGGTTTTTGACTGGTGGGATTATACATCGCGAGCCGAAGGCGAGTAAAACCTCCCACTCGCCAAAAACCATTCGACGCGAAGCCGAGAGTGACTGATAAGATACTTTTCCGACACAGCGTGATGAAAAAATTATTATAAATGAGTAAAATTATTAGCAATTGTAATTCGGCATTCCTTTAAATAAATCTTGTTGATCTCGCACATGCTGAGCATACGAAATTAATCGAGGACTTGCGCCGGCATTTCCACGCCCGATCAATGACCATTTCTTCAAAGAGTGGGGTAAAATGAAGTCGGAGGTGAGAATAAAAAGAGACACAGTGAAGCTGGAAACATATTGCCTACGTCTCCACGTTCTAGGCTCCATTTAGATTCCACCGATAATGGATAGAAAGAATTAGGGTTCAGGTTGCCCGAGGCTATCACTTAACGCTGTTAGACATCTATCGATACTCAATGAACTCATTCATTTTTACTCCTCATTCGAATTATCAAAATAACTAATTTTCAATGCCAATTAATTTCAATTTGTATTAATAAAACATTTGAAGAGCTTCGACCTAATTTTCCGAGGCCAGTGAACCAGAAATTTCCAGTTCTAGACTTTTGGAGAAAATCATGAGTTTCTAGGGACAAAATTTCTCGCAATCCCAGGTAAAATTAAATCCGATAAGAATTTCCGAAAATTGCACCGGATAGCAAAATTCATTCATCAAAATTGAAGGGGAATTTCACTAACGATCAACTTTTGCCTAATGGAATTTGTTGACATAATTAAAGATTCCTGTGGCCTTGTCAGTGAATTATGGCTGTTCTATATTATGATAACGCTCGAATACCAGAAAATATAGTAGAGGATTGAGGTTTCCGCAAGTCATACCGCAAATCCCAGACCAAATCTACTTTTTATGGACACTCGTATTCCGTCATAATTTAGTGAACGACAATTATTCATACTTAAAACATTTTCGTACACTAGACCAATAAAATTGAATCGATAAAAAAAAAATAGCCTCCCATAAAAATTCCAATCGTTGAACAATCACTCGCATTGACATTGAGCCCCAACAGCCTCGCGTTGAAACCCTTGGCCGTAAGTGGAGAAAAATTCACCATTTGTTCCGCATTTATCCCTCAGTATAAAGTGAAAAAAAAAGCCTAGAACTTATTATCACTGGACTATTTTTCCTCTTGTAATATGATACGACATTCAACAATGCGTAGAGCTAATGTCCGCCGGAAATTCGAAATTTTCCCTTCAATTACATCATTCCACGGCATTATCCCCCTCGAGAAAATTCAGAGAATTTTTTTTATGTAACTTGGAAGAACGTTAATTACTTTTATAATGAAATTTCCCCCTCTCTGCACTGCCAACAATCTCCCTTGAGTTGTTGGAAGCCTTTCGTGATCGCGTGACACCCTCAGCATCTCAGAATACAAAATATCGGTAAGTATTGTTCAAAGTAAAAGTTCAGCGGTAGGTTCTCGTGATAGAGTTCATGTTTGAAGCCCGGTTATCCCCTGAAAGCGATATGATTTTCCATCGGTTTAGTTGAGAGTTACCAGGAGGTGAATGAATAACGATTTCCCCAATAATGAATACTCCCCTGCGGTAAAATTTTCAATTACGTTGATTTTTTTTTCTCAAATTTCTCATCCTTTACTCGCAACTAATTGGCTGTTCACCCAGCAAATAGCCGTTCACGTGAACGATCTATTGAACACAGAAATAATGCTTCTTTAAAACGTCTTCACTTGTAGAAAAAAAATTGATGGCTGAAAAATTGATTAAAGGATATCATCGTCCACCGAGAGAAGAAAAACGTTCTCCATGAAATGTTGTACTGATTGCAAAGACAAATATAATTTATGTACAGTCGAGGACTTAAATTCGTGAACAATTTGAAGTTGCATCCTGGGTATTTTACATGGGGTGCTAGTTCAGACTGTTCACGAATTTAAGTCCCTTATTAAAAATGCTCGTCTCAGATTCAAAATATTTTAATACAAAAGCCAGTGGGTTTCTCTCAATTGTTGAGTCACAAATTTCTTCACAAGAGTAATCATTTGGTTCTCAAAAAAGATATTTGCTCCAAGTGTAAAAATCACGTTATGGCGGCAGCTTAAGACAATTCATCTCACGAGTTGCGAAATAATCTCTATATTTAGTTTATCGCAGGTTATTATCCAGATAATGATGTGTTTGATTAAGCTGTGATCGGTTATGCAGGTTTAGACGATCAAAGGTCAATTTGTCACGTCATCGATCCCATGGCTGCTGATAGTTGGTCCATCAACTCTCCAAGCAGGTGTATAGCCTTCGGGAGGGATGAGTGAGACTAGGGACAATTAACGACGCTCGTTATCACAGCAGTAACAAGGTGCAATTAACGTTTAGGTATACCTTGATTATCAAACCGCAATTATTATTGAACATCAGAACGAGTAATTGAAGAATGATTTTTACACAAATCCTTAAACCCATTGAGTAAGATAGCGTACGCCAATTCTTGCGGATTGACTTTATCAATTCATTGTGCGCAGATTTTATTTGAATTAAGTTGTTATAATTTTGGTGTCTCTCGCAGATTGTGAAATTTTCGGATTGATGGGATGATATGGCTTTGGAGATTGAAGCATGTGACGATCGAAACTTCTTAATCCCGGTTTTATCGAGTGAACTTCTCGGCATTGTCGTCAGAAAGTGGTAATACAGATTTGAAACCATATTTCGAATAAATACCTGCAGATAAAGGAGAGGTCCCATGATTTTTGAATTGTAGTATAATAACAAGAGATAATGAGCTTAATTATGTCAACAGGAGAGCCCTAAAGAGATAAATAATTTCATGATAAAATCAATAATTAAACCCATATTTTTCACTACATTTTTATAACTATTACTAATAATTTTTTTAATTGAAACTCATTGCCACTTGAATTTTTTTTTATCAAATTATAATTTAGAGTTAATGTTGTTTAAGTAAATTAGAAGAAATTCCTGTCATGTTTGAATAATTTTTCAAGTACATCATTCTGAATGAAAATATAAATTATTATATCATAAAAATAAACAAACTTTTCTCCAATTGTTTGATTTTCTTAATAACATCTCAGACTTCTTTATCATTCCGTAAATTTATTTCTTTTTTTCTTCAGTGTAAATCATATATTTTCCCAGTATTTCCCGTTTTTCTCTTCCCATTCGATCTATCGATTGAAACGACAATCGACGCTCAATCATGCCCCATACGTGTTCGAGATCAGGAGCTCGACAAGGTGCGAATAACAGCTACTTCAAAATAAAGTGGAGAAACCAATTTGCCACCCTCAACTCAAGGCGTGTGACTTTTATTTGGCTTTTTCGTAAGATCAAAGGACCTTTTTCTCCTTCAATCTGGAATTTTCCCGAAATATCTAAACACACAGAAATGTCAACGCCAGCCTCACTTGCTGTATTGATTCTCAAATGGTTTCCCATGTCACATTCAACGACGAAAACTGGCTCTTTGAGTGCGGCCGGTGGAAAGAATTTGGAATTTCTCATAAATACAGAAAGAAAAAAAAAACTTTTCGTGTACAAAAAAAATGCCAGATTCAAGAACACGAAAATATTTGTTAGTTTTTACAATTGTAAAAGTTCTCGATAGATTTTTTTTTTTCGCACACTCAAAGAACTAAATTTTTTCAGATGACACTGGAAAAAAATTCCCATTAAATATTCTTCTGACAAGAATTAATACCGAATTTTTGTATCGATTAATCGAGGAGACAATTCTGATAGAAAGTCAAGAATAAAAATAAAATTCCGTAACTGGATTCTTGCCGGCGCCTTTTTAGAAAAAATTATTCTGCGAGGACAATGAGTTATTGGGATTTGTTTAATGTTACACGTTCAAACGATGAATGGAGCGCTCATGCACTGTAATACTCGGCTTTGAAGGTTAATCCTACTCTGCAGTCTCCTTTGTTACACATACCATAGTATCCTGTTACATACGGCACGGTACCATGCTAATGAACTAATTACCAAAGGTACGAGCTGGAAAAAGCAGTCTGGGATTGCCATACATCCCTCAAGTTTCTCAAAAGTTGATAAAAACTTGTGTAGAAGAGATATTCGCACGTCCACAGAGAAAAAAAAAAGTTAGATTTCTTAGGGATCAGTGGGACGCTAAAATTTAACGAGTCGAGCGTCCTAAAATGGCCAGCTTTTTAAATGAATTTTCACCAAAAACCTAGTCCGAGCAATTTTCTTCTCAAAATTTAGCAATCGGACTGACGATCGGAAGGGCCCGGCTTCGATTCTCGATCCGAGAATATCGGACTTTTTTCTGCAGTTATTTGTGGACTAGATATATTGAGGAGGAATTCCCCCAAGGAACGCATTTCCCCTACCCAATTTCAAAAACTGTTGTATTCAATATCAAAAAACTTTCCGCAGGCGAAATCTGGAGGAAACTGAGGAATTTCTGAAAATTAGGAATTAGGGGCTCTTAAACCTACAAATATTTTCAGAAAAATGCCAATTTTTTTTAAATTCTAATTTACAATTCTAAAATGGCAATTTTGGAAAATTTACAATCCGGTGGAAATATCTATGAAAACTAGAAAACTCTCTTCTCCTGAGGATCAATAGAAAATAGTATATTTCGCAACAAGTGAAAAAAAAATGGTTTTTGGCGAGTGGGAGGTTTATATGACGAGCTGAAGGCGAGTGATATAATTCCACTCGCCAAAAACCATTTTTTTTCCCTTGTTACGAAATATACTATTTCATCTCAATGTGTCGAAAAAGTTACTTTTCCGACAAAGCGTGATGAAAAATAATATATTACGTATTCTATTGCTATCCCTCTGCAGAGTTCTGAAGATTCATGTAATTAACAATAATTTCTAGAGATATCATAACCGAACAGGAGTCTCTGGACAAATATCCACTCTCAATCTGGAAGATCTCGTGTTCCAGATATTGATCAAATGTCCAGGTAATGCAGTGGACCCCAATCGGGATGACTTGGGTCAAGAAATGGATCTGATTACGGTATACGACAACTCTGGCGGACTGATAACCAAGATTATTGGGGTTCTATTAACAAAAAAATGTTCTTGTTCTAGTACACCGGAAAAGGATGATTCGCTTAACGAGAATTAAATGAATATTTTCATATTATTTTGTTTTCTCTTCTTTTGAAAAGAACATGACTCATGGATGAACTCACATGACTCGCTAGTGCATACATGAATTTAATTTCACTCAGCCAAAGCAAAAATACTTTCTTAATATGTGTCAACTGGAACTCAAGATATGAATATTGAATAACCGAAACTAGTACATTCGGGGGAAATTTACGTAATGAAATAATCCCTCGACCTCAAAGTTCACGAGAGTCAACAAAATGAGACTATATCTACTAGTTGTCAACATCCATTCTCGGTGAATATCTTCTTACTCCTAAAATGTTATTACATCTGGGAAAGACACTTCATCTCCACGTGATATCGCCAAATATGAGATTTTGACTCATCTTAAAAGGACGGGAAATAAAAATAGTTATTCAGCTGTACAAACCCTCACGTTTGGATAAAAATCAATGAGACTAAGCAATAATGATCCGGCCGAAAAAAGTCGGTTCATTTGAACTGAAGGAAAAAATGTACGGCGAAGTGTAATTAATGACTACACGAAAAACAAAATTGAGTAAATATAAACGAACGAAATAAATAATAGAGGGATCAATTCCAGTTCTCAGACTTTTTAATTTTATATCGAGGAAAAAAGAGACCAATTTTTATTTCGTTTGTGAAAAAAAAATTTACTAAAATCGCAAGTGTAGATTTCTTAGTTTATTAGCGATTTAAAAAACAAATATTTCGTGCAAAATATTTCATTAGTTTAAGAGGAAACTTTTTGAAAATATCCGGAGTTTTGGGACATTACAACTGATAATTTTGCGCCAATCATGATAAGATTGGCAAAGTATTGATCTTAAAAGGGTGCGAGAGAGATATTTCAGAGGGCGATAATTTTAGCTTCGTTAAACTCAAAATTTTTCGCTGATTTTCCGTTTTACCAACGTATTGAACATCTAACGTGATCACCACAGCTCGCCTCCTGTTGGAAATTAGTTTAACGTGATTTACGTATCACATAGTATCCTTTCTACGAGGGGAGTTAAGTTTTCGGTCGTGAGTTGAACACAGGTTTGAAACATTTATCGTGATCAAAGTTTCCAGCTCATCGGTTGCGTCTTCTCTGAGACACTTGCAATCACGGTCATTACATCATTCACCCTCTTCGTATTGGTAGTAAATGTGGAGCTGTATTCGTGGGTACGTGCGGGGACTGATCGATTTTCCCATGGACGAAACGATACAGGGTGAAGAGAATGGATACTCCTCTGGTGACTTCTCATAAAAAAAATGTTAGGCCACAGGGATTTACCCTTCGAGTTACACTGTTAAAAAATGTTGTCTGAATTTTCCAGTAGACTTCGCGGAAATTTTTATCGCATTTAATTTTTCCTGGAATTTCAAGGAATTTTATCACTGAAAATTCATGATTGTGACGAAAAATCAATGAAAACTGGAAATTTCGAATGCATTAGCCCCAGAAAATTAATAGAAGTCCAGAAAATTCGGCGGAAGGTATTCTTAAATTTTCCGGATGACACTGAATATAATTTCAGGAAGGAAAATTCATGAACATTCAGATTTTACTGAATATTCCGTGTGACTCGGTACTAAATATTGATACTCCTTTGGAAATTTAAGTACATTGACGAATTTTTATTTTTACACCGCTCCAAAGTCTCGCATTTGTCTGAATTTTCCGCGAAACTGGAAATTTCCTGGTTCTTTCATTCCCAACTCAAATTCAGCGTCGCTGTTCTGGGCATTACTGGTAAACGCTCCAAGAAATGTAATTTTTTTCTCTAACAGTCTGCGAAAAATTTTAGAAAAAGTAAAAAAATAGAAATTGTTCTTCAGAAAAAAACAATTCCTGCTCGTCATTAATTTTTGAAATATCAAATAGACGTTTGAATTTGATGGAATAAAAGGTCCTTCGTTTTTCTCAAAACGATAGGATTGCTGACTCAGTACAGTTAACACTGAATAGTGCACAGTGGATGTTTTTTGTTTCGCTCCCAGTGGAATTGATAGAACCAAAAAAATCAATAGAAAAAAAAAGCTGACCAATGATTTTCTATAGGACGTAAACGATGTCAATTACTTAAACGCTATTTACTTCCCCCAGGCATTTCACGATCAAAAAACATATCTCGTCGTGTTTTTATTTCATGGAAGAGGCGAGGCGAGGGCGAGGGCTCTAGATAAGCGAAACTTTAAGATTTGGATAGTCAACACACGCAGCCCTAAGTCTGTCTTCTTCTATCACCCAACTGTCTCAACTGATAACGAACCCAAGGTATCGTCAGCATTTCGGGGATGTATTAAAGACGAGCTGACGCCGTTGGGAAGTCAATTGACGTTGAGCTAGTTGGCGACGTGCATCGCTCGCTTTTCGTTGTTTCAATACCGACAAATTTCCAAGTTACACTGTCAACGGTTATTTGTCAACGACAGAATCATGTCGCCTAAATACCTGACACTGCTCTGCGTCATTCTTGTCATTAACATGACGATGGCCACGCTTGTAGGTGAGTTCACTCGTCTGTACATATCATATAAGTACTTAATTTAATGTCAGGTTAGAAAAAAGTGTTTTTTCTTCTCATGAAATTTCTAGGGATTAGTTTTTAAATATTTTTAAATATTTTAAATAGTGTATGGGATTTCGGTGTCAAGCGGGGCCTCAATTCGTTTTTTGCCATCCAATCGTTCTTTATTTTTAAAAAGTCTTGGCAAAGAATTTGAAAATTCTCGATTTTAACGACAGCTTTGGCGAAATATCTCGTGGAATACTCAAAAAACAATTTACTATGATAAATTACACCGAATTTTCAACGAAATTTAAATATTCACGATTTGTCTTCCCTAAAATTGAACAGAAATTTTGAAACAATACCTTCCGGTTCTCATTGATTGTTCGATTGAATAGTAAATTTTTAGTGACTAAATTACTCAAAATTTCAGCGAAAATTAAAAGCGATAAAAATTTACGAGAATTGTACCAGAAATTCTAGACAAAAATTGATATTCCTTTTGTCGATTGGCAGTCAGGAGTAAAACTACGTGGAATCTAACATACTATTTCCCCCTTAAGAAAAAATTCGAATTGTGCCAAAATATCTTTTAAGGTAAATAATGTTTATTACATTTTCAGTGAGAAAATGCATCGAGGGAAATTCGTACAACGATGGCTGTAACCGCTGCTTCTGTTCTAAAGGCGAGGAATTATGCGAAAGAAAGCCATGCGGTCCATCCGTGGTCCGCGTGGGAGCGCCAGATGATTTCTACGAGTCCGTGAGAGATATCGAGCCACCCTCAGTGCTCCATAAATAATATTAATTCACACAATGAATTAGATTATCGAATTAATTAAATCACATTTCATGTGCAAATTATTCGATTGTCCGTAACATTTAATTAGGCTAGAATAACGACATTCATGAGAATACATGTCAACTAAATACCAAACAAAATAAAAAACTATTAAATACTTCCTGAATTATATTGAAATTGAACTGAAACGTTTGAATGGAATTTTTAAATGTACGTAATAATAATTTTTGACACCTCACAACCGCCTTACGAAACTGTTCAATTAAAGAAAGAATTTAATTAATTAATTAATTAATTAAATGAATCAGGAATTTTTTTATGCCATCAAAAATAATACAGCGTAAACCATAAATAATCCCTTTTGCAATGAGAATTACTCAGCAATCCCCGCAGTGCCTGAATTTTTAAACAATTTCATCACTACAAAATTCCGAGTTTAACAGAAAAATCAATACATACTGTCAAGCTCCATTAAATTATTTCCAGATATTAATGAAGATGAGGAATATTGAGATCAATTAGATAATCGAATTAATTATATCTCATTTTCTGTGAAAGTGACTCGATTGTCAGTGGTTATTCCATTAACCGAGAACAATGGTGCCCCTCACAAAGCATCCAATTTAATTGACAGCAAAATGAAAAACAATAAAATACTTTATCAATCATCTAAAAATATTACGGGACATTTATGCGATGATTTATGCCGCTTTCAATATCGTTTTCCATCGAGAAATAATCATATTGAAATATTTTTTATGGTTCTTCGATTTATAGGGTATTATAAACATCTCTGGCATTATTCGAAATTGGTAATCAAAATTTTCAGCACCCGTGTTTAAATTTTGTGTCCCCGCTACAGTTCAACGGCACTTTCAACAGATTCCGCAAATAACAAAATCAAAATTTCACAGCAAAATAATTGAACGCTGTAAATTTTGAATCAATGATTTCCAGAAATTAATTAAATCCCATTTCACGTGGAAGTAATTTCATTACAGTCTGTATTCAACTGAGAACAGTGAAATCCATCAGGATGCATCCAATTAAATGGGCAACAATTTTTTTAAAAAGTAAAATACTCTATCAATTATCCCTAAATATTATGTGACATTCGGGGAATGATTTATGATGTACTCGCAAAAAAATTCTGGGGATTGAAAATAATGGAGGAATTTTTACAGCGCCTGGAAAACTGTTTCCGAAGAGTGACATTTATTTTTGGGAAATATTTTTTTGATTTGTATCGTAACGTATCATCGCCATAAACATGAATTTCTCTCGGTGGATGATGTATGTAGCGGTATACGATGAGAACTAAAAAAAAAAGAGATGGGATAGAAACAGGTTTATCGAAGAGACAGGCTACATCGACACAAAGCTCCCCTTTTTTCCCCCAAGCAATGGATCCTGGGGTGTTTTTTCAGAAGGGCCTCAGAAGTAAATTGCGTTTCACGTCTTTTTATCATTTGAGATAATGCAGATATTTTTTATCTTGACATGAAGAGAGCGAAGCGGAAAGTAATGCAAATTAAACGAATAAAGCGGAAAACTCGGGCTTGACCGTACAGAAAATATTACTTGTCCTTTCTTTTCACGCCGAGTGGAATACATAACGGGAAATATTAAATGTGGTAGAGTTGAGCGGCCGGGAGGATGCTCGAAATTAATTGTGAAATTGGAATTGCCAACTTAGAATGGAAAATGAGGATATGAAGAAAGAGACAATCCGGCAAAAGGAGAAAACGATTTTACTGTAGAGTAAAGAATTAAAATGGAACTGGGAAAAAAGCAATCCCATTGAAGGAGATGAAACCAGTTACGTTTATAAGCTTTTTACTCGCTGGTAGCCGAGGCGAATGAATATTACAATGGATTACCTCCTTTAGAGCGAGACAATTCATTGAAGTTTAATTTTATTGTGGAAAGACGAATCTATTCAATTTAGATTTCACTTCATTCATGTCTAGGAGTGAAAAATAATCGGTAGTTGGTATTATTTCGAATGTAATAATATTTTTTTTTCTGTTCATTTGACTTTTTGTAGTTCAATAAAGAGTGACTTTTATCCAGACAGTTTCAATCAATTCGATACTTCAACATCGATTGACGTTGAAAGTAATTAATCCTTCGCGAGCAATAAAATCAAAGCCATTGGAGAAAATCAGTAACGATACAAAAATATTATCCAATTAGAGCATTACTCAAATCTCCGGTTTCACAAAAATATTTCTCTGTGTGTAAACAAAAATGACTAATGATTGTTCAACCGTTGAAAACTGTTGTCCACAAGAAGACATTGATTGCATTTCATGTGAAAAAATGACAAAATTGTGGCGTCACTCGAGGAACAACAGAACAAATTAATAATTTCGTTGAGTTGTTTGCCTTTTTCGAGTTCAATGAAAACTGGGTTCTCAACAAAAAGTGCCCAATAAAATCAATACCTCGCGCATCGATTCCGATTAAAATTAATTGAAGTTTCACGAGTGAAGTGAAGTGAAATCGAGTGAAGTGAAATCGCAAATGAAATCGGAGATATCGGAGAGGGTCGATATCATCAAAAAATATATTGTAATTGCTCTCAAGATGAGTTATTCTTGCTGAGCCATTCCCCGCGCCTCGGCTGTCCGGATATATGTTTTGGGGACCCTCAGCACTTTGTGGTGTACATAATTAATTCGATCAACTGCTACACGAGAAGTTCAGGGGTTTAGTACGTGTAGTGACGGTAAATGGACATAACATGGGCGATGGAAATTCCAATTTTCGTATAAATCTGGGTCAAAGTACCCATTGAACTACTCCATTTTACATCAAAGAGATGACCTACACGAAAAGAACGTAACTAATGGTAGAAGAAAAATTGTTACGAAATGAAAAAAATAATGTCGAGGACGGAATTCGTAATCTCCTCTGGAATTTATTCTCCATCTCCTATGAATTAGAATATTTCCCCCTTTGACAGTGCTATCCTCCAATTTATAACAAGAGTGCAGAGAGACGACGATCAAAGGAATATTCAACAGTTACCTTTCATAATGGGTGCGTACCATTCCTACTGGAGTCCTGGATTTTCTTCACTTCGGAGGAAAAGTAAATGAGAGATGAGGAAGAGGTTGGAAATACCTAGTTTAGGGAGGGGCTGATTCACTGCTTCTACGTACCACTCACTTGATGCAACGAAGCATCTAATTGTCTTCCTCCGACATCCCTCTTCACACGTATTTCCCGCACGAGGACCTCAGTGAAGTACTGTACGCATTCTTGAAACTTAATCTCGGTTTCTCAAGGAGTACGACTAATTTTGGGTGAAACGAAACAAGTTCCCCCTCAGTGAAAAATTTTTATTTCAAATGACAATCTTTGAAATTACTCAAAAATGAGTTTTCATTTTTTTCAGTTGTATTAAATTATTGTCCAAGTAATTGTAAAACGATTTTTGAATTTTGGACTTTTCTAAAAATTCATTTTCCGACGATAACGATTTTTCGTGTCTTCTAGATCTCCCAATTGAGAATTAATTAAATATTGAAGAAATTGAAGAATTGGATTTTTTAAAGTAATCACTCGAAATTATGAAAGCCATTGAAGGGCTGTAAATTTGAATTTTATTTTCCAGGCTTTTCAATGCAATTCAATGTTTTGAATTATAAAAAAAATTGATTAAAATGACCCCTGAAACAAGAAAATATGAAACGTGGGAATTTTCAAATTAATTAGTATATTTCACCACAAGGGCGGTAAAATAAACGAGTCCTGTCCAGGTGCAAAATAACCACTCGAGCCGAAGGCGAGGGTGGCTAGCACGTGGACAGGGGTCCTTTATTTTACCGCTCGAGGGTAGAATACGATTTTTCATTTCCGTTGGGTGGGGAGAGGCGAATTTCTGCCCACGGAGCGGGCCTCTTTCCGCCCGGCGGTAAGGAAAATTGTAATCAAACTGTACATAATGACCCCTCCAGTTTTCCCATACTAGAATATCCCGCCCTATACCGCACACATCCCTCACATCTCACCGACTCATAAAATCCGCGCATGAGTTGGGGAATTCTAAGGGTCCGTAAGCTCCACTGGATTTCAACGTATTATCTCAACATGTGTGGTAGCTGAATACATATGTCTAACCAACTATTCTGAAATTATTCAGCTATGAGTTACGGGATAAACGCCGTTAAATCAACACTGAAAACCTTCAAAGTTCATCCGCCTATCACGGAGTATAATAATTTTCTGAATTATGTTACTACAGATATTGACTGTACCAGGTTAATTAACTCCTCATCGAGAATTCCCTGGTGTCAGAGGTGGATGTAATTTCGCTCCTCGTTTACTGATAAAAATGTAAGTGGTCATTTTATTTTTATTTCCAATCTGAACAACTTTTCAACGACCTATTTACGCCCGCAGTTATCGTCTCCCTTCGATCTCCAATAATTCGACTTGTATTTTTTTTCAAACATCCATTTGCGAAGAGCTATTCACTATTGAATATAGCGACACGATTATTACAGATGTCAGGTGATTTTAGAGATATTACAAATGATTTTAAATGCTCGATTTTATGCAGCTCAGCAATTGCTCAGGGCAAAATTAAATTTTATGAATAGTCTCTCACTTATTTATAAAATAGTGGCACTGAATTTCGAGTTGGAGATGAAATTTTCGGTGAAATTTCAAATTTCACAGAAAATTTAATAAATAAATTGCAGAGTCACAGAATTTTGAAGAGGGTAAAGACGCAAATTCCTCAATGTACTTGAGTTCTCAAAGGGGTATAAATATTTAGTGACGATTGACACCGATTTTTTTGGATTTTTCCTAATATTCTCGGGCTCCTGAATCTGAAACTTCCAGCTCTCATGGATTTTTGTACAAAATCATGAATTTTCATTGACAAAATTTCTTAAAAATATTGTACAGTGAATATGGATTATGAAGTCATACTAATAAAGTGGCTAGAGTAATTTGTATTCCTTTTCTCTATATGGCACCAGCAAAATTTCTAATTCCACTTATTCCTGTTGGAGTTGACCCAGTGAACCCCGCCAGATGATTTTGCAAATGCGAACAATATTTTATGAACTCCTAAAGCCGCATCAAACGGAAAATGGAGTTGTTAATTTAAGAGGAGAAGAGAAGAACATCAATAATATCCATATATATTAGTTGGGGTGTGACGAGATGTGACACACACAGACGAACAGAAGCTCCTCAGAGTTCCTATAACTTGACTCGGTACAAACAACCAGAACTCTATGGTCACTGGGGGTGACATTTAGTGGTATACTCAACCACATTTCCCTTGAACAACGAATCATCTGAACAGCAAAGTACCACCCTCAGGTAGAATGATATACCTTAACATTTACTACCACCAGGAAGGTAGAATTTTACGACCTGACCACATACTTTGATGTTACCTAGAATTTCCGGGGATGAGATCACGAACAATTTCAAAAGTTCCTTGATTAAGAAAGTTTTACCATCATTTTTTGTTATCACGTGTCGTGAAGAGACAATGTTGAGTGCACAAATTGAGTAATTCTATATAAATTTGTAAATCTAAAAAAAAATGGATATTTTGATGAGATCTTGAGATCTAAGAATGAAACTTAGACTTAATTTGTCCTGATATTTTAAGAGAGACTTGACGCTCGACATGAACTAAATCGATTCATTATTTCTTATGTAGAAAGTACTTTATCCATTCCAAAACAAATTAATAAATTGAATAATTCTCCTTCAATTTTTAAAATTTTGTAACATTTAATTTTAAACTCACGAACTCCATGAAAGAAATAATGTTGAGAGTATAAATTAAATAATTCTACATAACGTTGTCAATGGGGGAAAATTATAAATATTATGGATATTTTAAGAAGTTCGTTGAATAATAAAATTGCGTCATTATTTTTCTATCCATTATTCGGTCTAAAACTTGGCTCTCCTAACATTAGACTCAGGAATTCCATCAAGAATACTATATTAACCCAATAAAATGAATAATTCCGCACAACAGCTACTAGCTTGGTACTTCATAATAACTTCCTGTTTTCTCATATTGTCCAATTCCGCTGAGGATTCTAAAAAATTCAACGATAGTCACAGTCTCACCTCCTTAAACGACACTTTTATTGCTCGAGTTCTCGGCAAGACAGATACTGGATAAAAATATCAGACAGAGCTGAACGTCAAATATCCGTTCTCGTGGCCGGATGAAAATGACATAAAAGCCTCTGGATAACTTTTTACAATGTTTCATAGAGAGGCTAAGAGCATCGTTGGCCGCACCTTATTCTTTCACCCAGAATTCATTTTTAAAAATACTCACCGTCATTTCAGCACTCGGATGATCGATAAACGTGAGCTCCGATTCCTCATCAGCCAAAAGTACACTCACAGTTTTCTCCCCCGATTCGTCATCTGAAACACAAATAGCTACTCAAAATACAAATTAAACTTTTCAAAAGAATATCAAACATTTTCCTCAACTTTCGTTGTGAATCAGTTTCTAATTGACATGGCATATATATTTATCCAAAACGGATTTCCTTTGAGGGGGGAAAAAAAATCTATTCGCAAGTCTAAAGATGTATGATTTCATTTTGAGGAGGCGACTGATTGAAATGGTAAATAGGGGGGGGGGGGGGGGGGAGGGGGGGGGGGAGGAGAAAAGAGGACAAAGGGGGGGGGGGACTTTTAACGCAAGAAGGAATTTTCGCAGAAGTTCCTTGGAGGAATACAGAGGATGATGCATACTGCAATCAGGCCAACTACCGTGTTGACTATCGCGAGGAAAACTGCTTTTACTCCTGATTCCATATTTCATGGAATTTACGCCGATAAGACCAGTAAAGGGAAATATAGAGAAAAATCAGTGGATAAAAATAGAGCATTCATCGCACAATTTCGCAGTTGTCAAAATTCAGATGCTTCCCTTCATTTATTTATTCACTTATTTATTCATTGAATTTCATTTAATGTGACTTCCAATGGCTTTCACAATTTAACCTCTCCCTCTGGACAAATTGAGCGGATTCAAATAACTGATTTAATACAACAGAATGTATACGGCGTTAATTTGATAACAAATCAAGTGATAGCGATAGCAAAGGGCAAATTTCCCTGTATTTGCTTACAGAATACAGGGAGAGTGCTCTTGAAAATTCATTGCTGTAATGAGGAGTGGGCTGTGTACCGTGATTAATCAAATCACGCAATGTTACGACTCTCATTACAGCATTCGACAATTTAATCGCTCGTCGAAAGGGGGGTTTTCCTTCCCATAAATATTAAAAGGGATTTGAATAATTTGGTTAATATACTGCGCACGTGAACAATCCCCGTATTCCCTTCAAGAAATTGAGAGGGTAATAGCTAGCCCGAGAAAAGCGGCTTTCACTTCATACTCAGCATTTCTTCGAATTCCTGACTATATTCCGAGAATGAATATGTTGGAAAATCAGTGAGTTAGGAGGGAATACAGCCGGAGAAATTATACTTGAATCAAGTATATTTTATAATAGTCTCCAGTCTATTCTATAATTTTTTTTATATCAGGATCTATTGCGTCAGTTTAGTTTTGGATTTTTGTGCTGCTAAAGCTCGTGGAAATTTTTTTTTCATGTCACGAAAAATTGAAATTCTATTGCAAATCTCATGGAAAAGATGAAGAAATTTTGTTTAAAAAAATGTTGGACGAGAGACTCAAATTTTTAAAATTTTTCAATCTTTTGATGAAAATTGTAAAATGTCTCCATTATACAACACATCCAATAACTCACATTATACACGTATGATTAATTATGCATAAAATTTTATGGTTTTTAGGGAAACCCGATTTTTTTGCCGTGAAATATCGACTGGATTCCAATAATCCATTCAATAACACCCGCATGTACGACAGTGCTAATTCGACAATAAATCAACCAACTGTGGAGGATTGGGAATGGATGAGAATTCAACTAGGTCACTGCACGTACGCATATGAGGGATGTACAATAATTGAGGCCAACTCTTTCGGCTAATTGGAGTTGATCGTTAGCTAAGATGAATTCGAGAAACAGATATATTCAATTTTTTTTTAGTAGGGAAAATTTGACATTTCAGTTGCCAATTATCTGGGCTTGGTAATTGGCAATTAAATTTCTCATCGATGCAAATATCCTGTGGATCCGCGTATTTTTTACTTGCTATATTCCGCAAAACTCGGGTCAAGCCTCTGTAATCATTTTTTTTTTCCACTCAGCCGGCAATAAGATTCTTTCATTTTTATGAGGAGAAATAAGTCGAAGAAATAGCATGAAACAAATCAAATAATTGTGGGGCGTGGTTCACTTATACAGCGAGATAAAACTCTTAGCTCCTCAAACAGATATTAATTGATATTATCAAGGCGAGTTCATTTGACTAGAAAATAATTCACTTCAGTCTAGTTTATGAGATATATAAGAAAAATATTCTCGAGGGGTAGCTCCACTTTTACAAATTTGCAAAATTGAGCAATAACTTTAATTGAATTTTCACTGATTTAAACTCAGCAATTCGGGACAATTGAAATTTCAATAACATTAGAAGTTCGTAAAACCATTAAAAAAATGTAACACTTTAATGAATTAAAAATTCATCAAATTGCCGCCTGAATGTCTAAATATTGGGTAATTTTGTTATTGGACCTTGAAATGAAAATCAGAATCAGAAATTTAAAAATACCAAATGGATCATTTTCAATACCTCCCACTTGGTAATATTAAACATTACAAAATTGACTTCCCGTGGCCTGTCTTTCGAGACCAAAAAAATAAATCATCTCTCACCAAACGAATTATAAGACATCCATCGTAGCCAGTATTTTCCATGAATCTCTCCACAATGCGATAAAAAAATCCTCCAAATGAAAAATTATTCATTGACCCCCGGAAATAGTCCCTTCAACTCCGCCCATAAACCTTTGACCCCCAAAAATCCCCTTTTCCGTCCACGCTCCAAAATATACTATTTCACAGAATCCTATTTCGCTCCCCAACAGCCCCCGAACTAGCGCATAAAAGAAAGCCTCCATTTTTCACCCCATTTTTCTCCAAGTTCTTCCTTGGCGTGTTCAATTTCAAAAAGTCTCTCATATTTCCCATCTCCCAAAAATAATTATAAACTCACCGATGGACGTATCATAGGCGTGTAGATACTCCGATGTCATGAACTGCGATACAAGTGAGCTTTTTCCCACAGACGGTGCACCAAGCATCAGTACACGATAAGGAGTGGATCCCTGTGATGCACTACTTTCACGTGAGCTCGCTAACGAACCAGCCGCTGAGTTTCTCGCTGAGCCCGGATAGGAGGCTGTCAAATGCTCAGTACTGAAACAAAACATTTTATACACCATAGTTAACCACCAATTCACTCGTCTCACTTTTACCCAACACAATAGTCCATTATGCTGACCACAAAACAGTGTAAACTGTGAAAAAAAAAACATTGTTTTGAGAATTATGTCGTTACCCTTGTAGAGAAATTAGTGACTCGAAAAATTGACAAGAAATAGTACATTATGTCACCAGGCGATGAAAGTATTATCTGACGAATGTGGCTTTATAATCCGAGCCGAAGGCGAGGATTATAATCACATGAGT
>JAPYZN010000266.1:0-38565 GCA_030522865.1 Psyttalia lounsburyi
TTTTCAATTGGATCATTTCACAAAGAAATATCCGGTGATGATGAATTTTCTAAGTGTTTCCCTGTAAATAATGGCTGTCTAGTTTCTATAACGACATAATTGGGAATCATCACGATTAAATTCATTCATGACGGATATATATTGCCTATTCACTTTTTTAAATTCCGCGCTTCGCCTATTAGATATCCGGTGTCAAAAATTAATTGCCACGAAAGTCAGCGAACTTCAGGGTCATAAATATAGTTAAAAAAATTGATCATTTTGCCATTTTTAAAAGTTTATTTCATCTAGCATCCAAGATCACCTAATTATCTCCTTCATATTTGATCCAAGTGAATTAAATAGCAATTAGTGGTCATAATAATAATTGATTAATTAATTAATCAGCATAACTATTGATGCTTCTACGAAAATAATATCCGAATATGTCTATCTGCTTTAGTGTGATAGAATAATCAAAGACTTGAAAGAAAAATTACGGCGATCTCAACACAATACCCACTCTGAAATTGAACACCTGAAATACAAATTAATAATGGAGCGTCACGAGCGAGAAAAAGAGCAGGCAGATAATTCTGTCATGATGAAGGAGCTCCAACGTGTGATAACGGACGAGCGTCGATCCAAAGAATTATTTGAGCAGCAGATAAAAGAACTGAGAAATCATGTGGGCAACAAAACCCAGAATAAAATTCTCGAGGCAGAATTGGAAATTGCAAATAACAAACTGAAAGAGGCAGAGGCAGCAGTGAAAGAAACCCCCCCAGTTCTCGTGTCCCTTCAATCTGAGATGGCAGCTCTGAAGAAGCAGCACCGAATGGCGATACACGAGGAACGGAAAAGAGCGGCTGGTGCTGAACAGAAAGCGAAAATCCTCGAAATGGCTCACGAATCGAGGGTCGTAGGCCTGGAGTCCAGGCTCGCTGAATTATCAGAAACCGTTGGAGGGTATGATAGAATGAGACACCAGGATCAATTGGCTATTCAAAAATTGAAGGATCAACTATCCGAATTGCAGAACAATAAAGTTAAAGATTATTCTGTCAAAAATATCGATGAGACACCTGAGGCCATTTCAAGTAAAATAAGAGAATTGTACAATAAATTATTGGACATTTGCAATGATAATAAATTCAATGTTGATGATTTTCTACAAAACATAAACTTGAGGAGTATGGCAAAAGACTGCGATTACAAGGAGCAATATGAAATTTTAGAGCAGGAGTTCGAGACTTACAAACACCAGATGTCAGCCAAATTGGAATCTGTGAATGATTTAAAGCTTGAGAATAAAAAAGCTGATAAGAGTACGGAGTTACACTTAGCGAAGACTTACAGTAAGAATCTGGAGGAGCGAATTCGCATGTTGAATAAGGAAGCGAGTAACAAAGAGACTGAGATAAATGCAAAACTGGAGCAGCAAAGTCAGCAGATCCAGGAGGAGAGAATTAGGTTTGAGAGGATATTATCCCAAAAGGAAACCCAGTTTCGTTCCAAAGTCGGGGCCCTTGAGCATCAAATCCTTCGACAGAGGGAGCGATCGTTGGCTCTTCTTGAAGAGAAAGACCAGGAAATTGCAACACTCAAATCCTCATTTCGAGCAATTCTAACAAAACACGAAAATTTATCTGGTAATCCCGATGGAGGCAATAGTAAAAAGCCAATGCAGTCGAATGTTGATTTTGTCACGTCACTTCTGACTGTCGATAGTCCACCAATGCTCCACTATGCACAGGAATTGGCGAGAAGGGATATCCAGGTGTCGGGATTGAGAAAGCAAAATAGTGAGCTGGACGCTACACTCAGAGAAAATCAAAGAGATCTAGTGGCAGCATCTCAGAGGCATGCGGAGGAAATAAAAAATTTGGAAAGTAAGATTACTAGGTAAGGCTGACAAATTGGCAAATTATATTTACCTCATAAAAATGCATCAAAATACAGTTTTGAAAACGATTTTGTGAGCCATTGACAATACTCAACTTAATGATTTCGCAGATATTTTGAAAATAGTTGTCCTCTATTATCGTATGCATAAATATTTCATGTATACGATAATAGAGGATGAGTAGAGTGTCGAAATATCTTACGTATTTGATCGTCAACCTTTTCTTAATTGACGTTACGCTTCGGGCTCCATGAGAATCAATGAATGGCAATATTTAACGGTGATTATTGCCTTCAATTGTGATCGATATTATTAAACATTTTGTTTGTTTTCTTGTTCTGTTCTATCCATAACAGGCTAGAAGCATATAAATCCCGTGAAGGTGCCAATCTCGAGTATCTGAAAAACGTAATCGTCAATTTTCTAACCAGCACCGACATCTCCAGTAGGCGGCATATGTTGAATGCAATAGGAACAGTCCTTCGTTTCACATCCGATGAAATGGCAAAGATTCAGCGAACTAAATGACACCGACACTATGTGTGAAAAGTGTGCACGCAAGGCTGTAAATATCAGCCAACAAATCACAACAATTTTAAATGCGTTATCAACTATGAGTAACTACTTCCCCCAGTGACATTGAATTCATACTCAAATTTCATGTAATTGTGCATTGAATTTATTACATCAATTTCTTTACATGAAATCAATTACTCTTGGTTGGCATTGAAAAAATATTCTCAAGCTCTTTTACTTTTATTTTTTCCCTTCTCTATATGAGTACTATTGACCAACGTGCAATTTGGATATTTTAATATTTATAGTATATTCATCATTGTTTCTGTCGTGATAATATGCCGAATATTAATTCATAATTCTATCCTTAATATTAATAAAACAGTTTTACAATAAACTTCATAATAATCTGTTTCGCAATATATTCTTTCATTTAATTCAATACCGCCTTGTTGTAATGTACAAAACTGGCTGAATGGAAAACAGCAGCCTTTGGATTTCATCCATTGAGTGAACATTCAACATTTTCAATTATCGGATCAGAAAGATTATTCACCAGTGGGCGCATATTGTAATATTCAAACGCTGACGGAAAATTAAAATTTATTCGAATTCATTCATATGGACGTGCGTCCCTTTGGTAACTCAATCTTTGGATCTTGAGTCGGAAAAGTCTCAAAGCATCCTTCATATTTTTCAGCTGTAGGAACAGCCTCCAAACGCATGAATTTTGTTTTTCAAAATGTTTGGATAGTCATTTTACCACAAAATTAAACATGTGAGAGGAAATTATGGTAGTTTTTTCTCACAAAC
The DNA here is from genome assembly GCA_030522865.1 of Psyttalia lounsburyi. Lineage (NCBI taxonomy): Eukaryota > Metazoa > Arthropoda > Insecta > Hymenoptera > Braconidae > Psyttalia > Psyttalia lounsburyi. The sequence continues at coordinate 3,215 of JAPYZN010000266.1, forward strand.
CCTCCTCAAGGCATTTATCGACTCTTGTTTCATTGCTCTGAGACTCAAAACAAGAGCGATTGTCAACACAGATTACATCGTTTATTGTTTATTTCAATTTTGTTTTTCATTTGGCTCTGTGTATTCAACACTTGTTCGGTAATTGTTTGGTTCTATGAATTAGACATCAGTATATAATAAATATGCTTTTTTGAAATACATACATTTAAGTATTATATTCCGTCTCTCCAGTTTTCTTTAGGTCCATCCCTCTTTGTATCTTCTGATCTTTATCAACGGTAATAATTCCTGTGATTTCCTAACGTGTTAAGATTTCTTATGTACATCGTTTCAGTATTTTTTGATACACTGCGTGTAAAGTGAGATTTGTCGCGTGCTTCGCGTGCACAAACCCTCACTTCGCACACTTTGTGTCAAAAGATAGTGTTCGATATTCGCGGGAATAGTGTTCCTAGAGTCGTGGGATTATATCACTCGCCTTCGGCTCGTGCTATGAACCTCCCTCGAGCCCCTAAGCATTTTTTCGCAATCGTATCGAAATATACTATTTATATACGGAAATGTGAAACTAGTATACAGAGGCCTTTATTACAATTTTTCCCCGAGAACAATTTTCTTCCAAATATATGCATCGCTAGAAAGTACTTTTTTTTTCTCTTTTGAACACTTTTTTCGTTTTTTATTCTTGAAAAATATTAACTTTCCAAATATTGGTTTTTCCAGAGATTGACCTTGCCTTTTACCAATCCAATTCCAATCAGAGCAATAATACAATGACTCGTCACTGGTAAACCGATGATCCACCGTATGAAATTTTTCTTCAGTCTACTAATTCTAGTAAGTGAAGAAAAGAAAAGTAAAGGTGGTTTTCTCATATGCTAGGCGAATTCTAATTTTGTCTACTTTATCTTTACAAAAGAATTTAGAGAGTTGGGAGAGACTGCCTATTCCATTATTTGCTGCTTTTTCCATCGTGTTCCTCGTGGTAAAGAAAATGAGCAATTGCGTCAGAAAAAGATCTTGGTATTGGGGTTTTATCATAAAAAATGTATATATATTAAGTACATGACTAAACTTCTTTGAATTTCTTTTCCCTTAGCAATCCTGAAGTACATTTTAGTTGGTTAATTTCATTCATTTTGGTCCGATAAACTGGTACTTGTGCAAGGGCATCTGTGCAAAACTCTTACCAATCGAATAGCTGCAGATTACCTTTTTCAAAAGGCAATGAGCCCTGCGGAAATGTGGAAATAATTCATCTGAAATGTTTTCTTTAATGTTAAAATAGATTCACTAATGTATTAGGAATACGTGATAAATACATTTTACTTCTCTACTCAAAGATATTTTTTTTCTTTGTCATATCTTTGTACAATTTTAGTTGGATCCTGGAAGAATGTATTGTTCGTATTTCTTTCTTAACAGCGAAAATATTTCGTGTTTTGTAAAGATCAAGGAAAGCTACAATAAATTAACCAAACGTCGCACTAGGGCAATGAAAACAATTATTTTTGTTCATTTTTCTGTAAATATTTGAATTTGCCCTCTTGTTATGTTCGAGATACATTATGTAAAAAAAATTTCGATGAAAAACGCTAAAAGATACGAACTTATGTATTGAGCCTTCACGTTCAAGTTGAGTTGAATAGACTTGGCCAACCAGCCAATGAATCAACTCTTTGTTTCACTGACATGACAATTGGAATGTTATATAGTCTCGGATTAACAAAAGTAATTGAAGACATAAGCTTCCTTATTCAATTTCGAAGGTTTCCTCAATGAAATGGTAAGGCCCAGTTGAACCCGCTCCAGTTAACAAAATCATCAGTTGAAAAAAAGTCTATTGGGATAATTAATTAATGATTCAGCACGGGAAATATCTACATTTTATCTCAAGAATAAATAATAATGAGAGAATGTAAATCAAGGATGGCTACATGGTAAATACAAAATAATTCTTTTGGCTAAATATTTAAAAATTTCAAAATTAAAATTAAAAACGTTCCTTAGGATGAATTATTCGAGGAATTCAGTTATTTAACAGGGCCTGGGATAACCGGGCCTAAGCAAAGTAGAAAAGATAATTTGATTCGATGTATTGGTGTCAGTTTTCAACTGAGTTTGCCCTTGCTAGATACGTAGCCTCCAGAAATTTGCAATTTACATGTACGCTATATATCGTCTCTTCATTTACGAGTACAATTCTCTTGACGCCTTATTGATTAATTTACATGGATTTATATACAGGGGAATTTTTTTCTGTCACTTTGAATATAGATAGACCCTTTGTCACGTTCTGGACATATTTTGCTTCTCTTCGATTTTACTGGGTGGATTATTTCTGTGTGCTTTTATTATGTTTTTTTTATTTCTCAACGAATAACACTATTTGTTGATGAATTTAATATTTGTATAACAATTTTAACAACTTTTACCAATTGAACGGGAAAAACTGGAATAAAATAGATGGTAGTGGAGGAAAAGGGCCTGTGGTAAAATTATCATAATGAAAATAATGATAAAAATTATATCAAGGCTCAGAAAGTAGAAGCTGAAGAAAAGGGTCAACTCAGTGTAGAAGTATTTTTCGTTCAAACAATCGCAATTCACTTTTTTTTCTATTTGTTATTCTTTCGTAATCATTTCTCTTTCGATTAATAGAAAAATTACAGAAAATAACAGTAAAATGAGTGAAGAAATTCACCAGATGAATATAGCCACCGCAAAATATAACTTCAGCATTCGTACATCACAGTCATTTTGGAAATGGCTGCTAATTCACCATTTAAAAAAAAAACATTGCATCATCTTTTTTCCTACCATATTCCATTCCAAAAATTTTCAATTAACGTACAGTAGAGAAGAATCCGGAAAATAAGACAAGTCTTCGTAGATCAAAGAATTTGAAAAAAATCTTATGAATACTGGAAAATACGTTACACATTTTTCTAAACAAGTACAAAATAATTGTGGCATTGAAAATTCTTTGAGCAAGACTCAATGAGAAACACTTGCAGTTAAATAACATTTTAACAGTGATGAATACTTGTTGGAAGATTTTCAGAGTGGGTCTAATTTATCCAGGAGTGTACAAACTTGATAGCGACAGTTAAAAATTTATTTTGAATTGGGTTACTCAGAGGAAGCACGTTGAGTGCCGGTCCGTTTCGTTATTTTACGTGGAAGCATTTCTCATTTTGTGGTTATCATTTTCGTGCATTGCCCATATATATTTTTTGTTTTTTTTTTTAGCTTTTGTCCATCTCTATAGTGAGAAATGATGTAAGTTAAATAATCCGCGCAATGTTATACAGCAGCACATAAGGATAAAATAACGAGTGACAACTGTATCTCTGAAATTAGGAGAAGGAAACAATGAAAATTAAAAAATGGTTTTTAATTCTAAAGATCTGTGTAGGAGGAAGGCCAGTTCCGATTCAATTAGTTCCCGACTTATGAACGCCCATTGATGTATAACGATATTCTTCTTAGTGATTTACGGCTAATTCTGTCATTAGTTTTCTATTACAATCATATATGCATATATATGCATATATATGTATATATATATCTATAGGTATTATCATGGAAATTGATAATATTCATTCAATATAAATTTATATATATTTATACACATATATAGTGATTTTTCAAAAATTGTTGCCTCTAGCCTAGGCTTTCATGTATTTCATATATTTGTTTTTCTAACGTGTTTTGTAAGTTTTATTATATTTTTTCTATTTACAGAATATGTCGGATAAACACTGTTTTTTTATCACCCATTCACTCACTCTCACTCTCTCTTTCTGCGGCATTTGCTAATTTGATAAGAAGGAAAAAATGTTCGTGCCTTATCTCGAGATACTTGAGAATTCACTTCGAAACGTCATTTATCTCCGTGAACATCATTTCAACTAATTTTAATATATGATCTACATTACAGCCAAATTCAACAAATCTCTGCCAAGGTACAATGCAATTTCTTTTTTTTCTCAGACAGGTTTGCGAGAAATGTACACAATCTTAAAAAGAAAAAAAAATTTAACTATAATTTTAATATTGTAAAATAACATTCTCCATTAACTCTGATGTGTCTGTAAATCACAAAAAGCCAAAAAACGACGCAATGTGGAGCACTTCAGACATAAAAGGCTCAAAACGATCCGGAAATAACTTTAAAATGCTTCAAATTTCCAACTATTCATCTACCGTTTCATGTACGTTGGAGAGAAAATTTAATAATACAAACCATGATTGGAGTGCAGAGAAAAACAGATTTTAACGTTCCACTCGCATTAATAATTCTGTTAAAAACGCATTTAAAAGAAATCCTATTGTAAATTTGATTTTGGTAAAACCATTTTTTTTTCATTGCTGAATACATTGCCACAAATTGCCCTACCTAGTGGTAAAACATGAGATCTTAAAACTCAACAACAAATTTCGCGTTTTTCTTTTTCATAATCATTATAAAGTAATGAACAAATTAATGTAAAATTCGTTGTCATGACAAAAAAAAAAGAAAAACTGAGGTTAGGAGACGGGGGCACACTTAAAATTGCAAGGATAATATAAAAAAAACTTATATCTAAATTGGCCAAGCAAAAAGAAACGATATTAATGCTAATAAGAGAGCCATAAAATAACCATAAGATGCATTGACCCTTGGCAGACCTCTAAAAACAGTCAATAAGTACTTTCGGAAATATCGGAAATATTATACATTTCATCTACATGTTATGCTCATTTTTTTTTCTCTTACCAAAATTGGTAATTACTAACAAGAAAATAATCGCATGCCTTCTCTGGTTTTATACAGTTTTTTAGCCGCACGATGGCACTCCTCATTTACTATTATCATTTTTCCCGCTTTTTATCTTTATACCTTCTAAACTAGGGATATTCTATTCATCGGAAAAAGTGCCTCTTACTTTTAAAGACTTCATTGAGGCTCGAGATACTAATGTAACTCATATTTTTATCTCTCTCCTAATAATGGGTAACAGGAAGAAGCTGATCCTAAAAATTTTTAAACAAATTTTCTGCACTAAATTATTGATATTTTCAGTAGAAAATTCATTCGAAATTTGAGAAATGAGCAGTCTTCTGTTATCCCTCAAAATATCTGGAATCGTAATCACTCTATCAACTCTTTACCAGTTATTTACAATGAAAAAAAAAACAACCATACCTATGGTATTTTGTTTTACGATGATTTCACTTAACGTAGACATTTTGTGCAACGTTCATGTTAATATACGTCACTTATATGATATATATATATATATATATACATATATATATATATATTTAGAGTATAACTAAGGTATATAAACTCTGATTTTTTACTTTATATTTTTCTTTTCCACGTTAATTAATTTTATACTCTCTGAATGATTACGCACTTGTCTATCTTTACTTCTGCACGACAATCCAACCATTATACCGGCTTTTATTGTTTTTAGCACATTTCTCAACAATATTCAACAATAGCATAGGCCTTCTATGTAAATTTGCCCCTAGCGAGTTAATTTACGGATATCAGTTTATATGCCAAAAGGTTTATCGAAAGAAAAATATTTGTTAATTTTCACAAATGATTTTCATGTACTTTACATCGAACAATCTTTTGACCTTTCTCTTTTCCTGATTTTGAAAAAATATATTCTGAAATATAAACATCGATTAGTTTCACTCATTACAAGTGAATATTTCTCCATAAAGCTGAATTGATTTGCAAAGCCCCGAAATAGTTCTCTCGATTTGTTCAACATGTATCTTAGAACACAATTTTTTGAACACATTAATTTTTGCATTCGCCCCGTCCTTCTTCTCATCATTTGCCGGACAAGACTGAACACCGACTATGACTGTATGTACAGATAGTACAATAATTCATCATTCAACTGATGACCGTATATTAACACGCCTTTAAACAGTACTCCTCGACTTGTTATTGCCTACCTATGCTTATTTAATTCCAATTACTATCCTTCACTCTTGACATATTCAAATTGCACTGACATTCCACAAATCAAATCATAGGAAGAAAACAACTGTACATTAAATATAATTCATTTTCGATTATCATCGGTTTGATAAATTTCTGCTTCACCGAATAAACACCATTTTGTCATCAAAGGATTATGATGTACTCATGTTGTGAAGTAAGAGGATTCAATGTATCACAGTTGGCACATGGGCGCTAGCTGCCACTACTGCTCACAGGCAATGACAGTGGAGCTCCCATTGACGTCGGAGGAGCTGTCAAGGGTCCTGAAACAAATTCCACTTTTTTCAATCAAATTTCGGAAAATGCATTTTCACAGGATAACTAATGGTCTTATGCCAGGTTCCGTGTCTAAATATTTTCCATATCGTTCCTAAAAAGTTATTACAATTAGTCTTTTTTCAGTCAGTCTGAGAAATAAATGGGTCTGCTTCGTTCAGATTTGGGAAATACCACGGTTTTCGCATTATTTTCTTCGATTGAAACGTGAAACGTGAAAACAGAGTTTTCATTTGTCCATTAATTTTGAGCTTATGATTGGCTCAATGCGTAGAGAAGATATAACTCACCAGTAACACTAGGTGATGGCTCTGAGACAGGTAAAGGGCTAACTAAATTGCTGGCACTCATTGGCGTAGCACAATTGGCCTTTAATTTCTGTCTGACTTCTCTAATCTTCAATTGCAAACTCGTCTTATTTGGAAAAATATCAGAATGTTTAGCTTGAAAAGTTGAAGTGGCCTGTGTAGAAGGAAAGTATCCATGATCCTGGAATAACTGCATAACTAATTGTCTACGCTGTTCGAGAACTTTTCGAGGTCCCCGTTCATTATCATTTCTGCCTGACCCTATGCCACTACCACCGCCACCCGGAGTCTTTGGTGTTCTCGGTGAACTAGCCTCAACATCACCCCCAAGATCAGAGTTTATTCTGAATGCATCGACGTTGAAGTCTGGACCGAAGAATGTGGTTCCTGTCAGCTTAACACTGGTCCCCGATTTTGGCGTCGCGGAAACGTCGCATTCTCCGTCCTCCTCATTAACTAGAAAATGTCAAAAAAATTACATATATACATAACAAAAAAATACATAAACGGAATAGTGCTCTTAGACTCGTGGGATTATAGCACTCGCCTTTGACTCGTCACTAAACTTCCCACGAGCCCAGAAGCACTTTCCCGTAATCCTATGAAAATATTTTAAAGTGCCAATAACCGAAACTTTGACGGCAGCTAACGACACAGGTGTAAGAAAACTGAACTGTAAATGTATAAATCTTTGCAAGAACCAACGTAATTTCCAACCGATAAATAATGACGATACACCTGTACTCCTGTGGTTCATATCTCCCCCAGTACCATGTCAATATTGTTCTCTACTCCGTAGATAAACAATAAACCCTCAACAGTGATGAATTTCTAAATTCCCCTCATCTAACAGAGTGAACTCTAATCATGATAAATCTTTTAATTTGTAAAGATAATGAGTCGAAAAGCCGAGAAAATCCAACTTATGAAAGTGTTGTATATAATCATATGTGTAAGTGAATGTTATTCCTAAGATTTATCACGTATGTAGATTGATACAAACAACTCTATTTTTCTTGGAGAATAACCCGATGGATTAAATGATTACAAAAAATAAATTAATGTAATTCTAAATTTTAGGCTTACGCATAGATCTATGAGCTCCTTGCGTACTTTTCTTCTTATACCCCTGAAGAGACGATGGAAGATTGGGGGGATGAAGTCCAGCGGTGCCTGGAGTATGAACCGCAGAGCCCACTGGTGTATTCATACTTATTGCACTTGGGCTCTGAATATCTTCCGGTTTAAACTCTGGTAATGATGAAAACTTTTCTTCAAAGTTAACTTGTTCAAGTACCCTGTCCATTCCATCTTCAACATTTTTCTTGAAGAACGATCCTTTCTTAGTCATAGGCGAGGGCAATGCTTGGGGATCACCCAATTTAATCTGTTGTTGCTGTTGTTGCTGTTGTTGCTCCACGATTGGTGGATTGGTTGGCCCTCGCGTATCAAAGTGCTGAGAATTGCCTTGGTCTCCTGCATTAGATGTAGGAGGATATGCTACAACAAATGGCGGAGAATTGTAAATTTGGTGCGGTATGGTTTTTCCTTCAGCACATTTTTCAGGTTTTATAGACTATTAATGTAAATTTCAACAACCAAAATTGAGATTTCAGAAGATTTAGTTCTTCTCTAAAAGAAATCAAGAGAACTTTCGACTTTTTCACAATTCCCGTATTTTTGAGAAAACTCGTAAAAATCTGGGAATTTCGTACAGTTCTAAAGGAAACTGGAACAAATTGATTAGGATTTTCATTGGTGACTGATTTCCAATCCTAGGTAGAAGTTAAATACTGAATTACTACCAATAAAATTGAGTTCCCTAGTCATAAAAAAAATGTTTTTTTGAGAAGTACATCATTACAGATTATTTCTATGGAGAACATAATAACGCGAAAATTTTCATGAACAAATCTAGATGATAACTGCAATTCCGACTGTATTTTTGCTCCTCCTCTACACAAGCAGAGGATGAAGTAATTCGAACTAAAATACCAGCAGATCATCGACAATTTCCCAGCAATTTTGGGGGACGTTGGCTGTCTTAATTTTTCGCTTACCCAATGACTGTCTTCTTTGAAGTGGTGCTCGACCAAGTTGAGCAGGAGTCGGTGCCAGCATGAACGGCCCTTTATTCTGACCGGCATCGTTGTTTCTGGATGTAGTATCTTCAACCACAAAACCCGATGAGTGTTCATTGTTTTGACTGGTACTGTGAGGCGTATGGGGTGTGTGGGGAGTCGACGGCTGCTTGACATTATCAATAGCTGTAGGTAAAAGAATACCAACTGCATCCTTCCTTTCTTGTTCTAAAAGTCAAATATATATAATCAATTAGAACAGTTAATGCATTGGTAAAGATTGTGGAATCATATTGTGAAAGGTCTTATCACATTATTTCAATGGGAATTATCATGATTTTTTTTTTGTAGAAACATTCCTGTCATAAAATATCTTTCATCACCAAGTTTATAATATTGAGCCTTCCAGAGCAATTCTTTCTTTGGGTTTTTAAACGTAAAACAAACTGGAAATCTGCGCAAGTGGTCATTTCACGCACGACCACCACAAAGTCAAGAACTTTACTCAGTCATCGTTTCGAGCAATAACCTTGGCAGCTGTCACCAAGAATTGAGTATATTATGTGTGCGTGCAAAAAGTGGTTCTTTACGCACTTGTCATACGATTTGATTTACTCTTACTCTTGTATTCTATGCCCATTGAAATAATATTTAATATATGAAAAAATTTGACTGTAATAGCCGGCTAGTTTAAAATATCACCGGAGTTGTTGTTGAATATGCACAAAAGAAACATCAAAAATATTGATTCTTTGTAGATAAAGAATCTAAACATGGATTTAAAAAAATGTTGACTTTTTCGTATAGAGTTCCACGAAAAAATTGAACAAATAATACTCCATCGAGATCATATATACTGTCATGCTGGACATATTTCAGATAATTGGAATATGCTACTGAGAAGAAACACATATGAATGGGGAAAAAATCAATATCTTTGAATATTCATCTGTGATTTTTCGGTGCGTATTGCAAATATGTCACTATCGGGTGTAGTAAAAAATGACACACTTGGAGGGTTTTGTAAATAGTGACCCATTTTACCAGTTGTGACCCCTCACAGGCTATAAATATTTTGAAGCTAAGTTGATTCATACGTTTTTTTTATCAATAACTTTTATCATAAATTTAACAATCGTTACTTCAGCGTCTGTTCTCCGTTAATTATTCTCTCCACTGATACCTTCATCATTTTGTTCTGTAAACTCTGTGAAAAAGGGCAAACTTACCATAAAAATGAACATGATTCGTGACTATAGGATTGTCTTTTTTCTCTGATTCAGCGAGCCTAGCGATCGAATGACCAATTCCGCGATAACTTGGTGTACTTGGACAAGATGTTGTCACAGGATAAGATTTCGTAACGATAACACTTGGCGTATCAACTTTGTTGCCAGCAACGAAGTTCTGTATGGTTATATTCCGATTTCCAGTCTCTATCAATGAAAAATCACCGTTACTATTTTCATAACATAATAATAGGTGGCCAAAGTCGAAAAATTTGGTCAGTTTTTGGACTGATTGGGCCAATTCGTGAATATTCTTGACATACTTGAAAGGATTGACATTTGTGAGACTTTGAAATATGTTCCGTTTTGGAATTTGGAAAACCTTGCGATACTTGAACTTGACGATATTATAGAATAGAAAATTCAGTGGAAGGTAAAGACTTTTCGATTTCTAACAATTATAATTCGCATCTTTCTGTATCATCTCTTTACAAATAGTTTTTCACAGTATTCAAACATTAAATCATCCACCGATCAAATGACTGACCTATAATCATGAATTAACTTGATAATAACTTTTTCCATTCAGTTTATTTTCCTCTTGAATGTCAAACTTACCAGAAATAGGTATGTGGAATCCAGGGATAAACATCCTTTGATGTTGCGTGGTTGTTCCAAGGTACTGTGAGCCCTGCTGTTGTTTAGAAACGGCCACCAAATCATTATCGAGTAATGTAAGAGTGATCGGGGGTTGAAAAGGAACGGCTGATGGTTGGGTACGATAGACAGTTGAAGATTGCATTGGCTGCTGCTTCAACAGTGCCATCATCGGTTTCGTTCCAATCTGTTAGTATTATTACCATTTTTTTCTGTCTTTCCTCTTTGTTATTCTAATTACGATTATGAGTTATGGGCGTAGTCATGAAACTTTAGCATTGGAATTTAACTTTTTCATATTCCGCGATGGGAATATTCACTCTACAGACGATGGGCGTGCATGAATTGTTGCAAAGAAAATATTTCACCTAACGAGATGGCAAATTAGATTTTTGATAGCTGCGATAGCAACTTTTGCCTTTAGTTCTTATTTTGAAAGCCTAAAATGTTTGATTTCTTTATTTGAGAAAACGTAACGAGAAGGTTTGTTTCTCTAAGAACCTTACACTCGCTAAAAGCTTCCGTTAGCACGGATTTAGATAAAATATCTCTTTTGTGAGAGCCTATTTTTTTCGAAGACAAACGACCTCTTCGAAATATTCCGGAATTGTATATTTCGATACGATTGTGGGAAAGTACCTGCGGGCTCGCGAGAAGTTTACAGCACCAGCCGAAGGCGCGTGATATAATCTCACGAGTCTAAAAACACTATTCCCGTGAGTACCGAACCCTATTTTTTGACACAATGTCTACAAAGTAAGGGTTTGTGTATAGGTTGCGTGTGTAAAACCTCACTTGACACACAATGTGTCAAAAAAATTATCTATTGGTAATTTTTTCTAAGACGACACCTCACCGAATAATTTGTTTGTCACTAATTGAAAAATAAAAAAAATACAAGTTTTTGCATTTCGTCACAAATAGTTGTAAATATGCAAGACATGAATAATATAATTAATAAAATGAAGAGTTGGATACATTTCCTGATTTATTAGGAACCTTTTTTCGACAGCGCAAGAAAAATTCCGATTTTGAACAATAAAAATTAAATTATCAATATCTTTCTTATACACGGGCTCCTATGACATTATTCACGATAATTTGAGTTAGATTTTAAACAAACATTAAAAATACTCAACATTATATACCCTCTTAGCTAGTGTATGAATTAGCATACAGATAAAGTTTAAAGAATTAAGTATTTGTTAAACATTTTCGGTTTTCGGTGAGAATACTTGAAGATGTTTACAGATAGACAACACGTCTCTAAAGGCATACGCTAACAAGTGCTGTTAAGGGATTAAATCAGTTAAATAGTATATTTCGTAAGAAGTGAAAAAAAATGGTTTTTGGCGAGTGGGAGGTTTATATCACGAGCCGAAGGCGAGTGATATAATTTCCCGAGTCAAAAACCACTTTTTTCACGAGTTACGAACATAATTTTTCATCTCAATGTGTCGAAAAAGTTACTTTTCCGACACAGCGTGATGAAAAATAAGTTAATGTGATATTTCCTGGTATCTCAAAGAAAAAAGATCGGAATTTTCCTTGACCATGATAAAAATCACACTTGCTGGCAATTCAGCCACAATGGCTAAACATGCCTACTCACTACGAAATAAAAAAATTAACGAAATTTAGTTTCTCACTCACTGAATGTAAAACGGGTGCAGCTGTAAATTTCGGTAGACTCCTCCCATTCTCAGTGTGTATATTAGCAACAAGATTATTGACACAGTATTGTGTGCTATATTGTTGATCTCCTTTGACTGGTTCTGGTTTAACGACTTTAGGTGATATTGGCATAGTTATGAATGCGCCTCCTTTTGGTTGAAAACCCGAGACGCCAGTAGGATTAACTGGACTGTGATAAGGATAAGTAGAGAGCACAGAGACAGTGCCACCCTTATCAATGGATGCGTGATGATACTTGGTAGTCGTTTCGATACCTGTCGACGGGAGCGAGGCTGTAGGCACATAGTGGATATTTTCCTTTACATGCAGAAATAATAAAAAAAAAAGGGGGAAAAAAATCTAATCTACGGAGCTTTGTAAAACTTTCCACTCCATAATTGTTTCTAACGTTCTTTACCTTTAATTGGCTTGGGTCGACATGTAACCTCTGCTTTAACTCCCTGAACGTCACGTTTTCCACCGTCTACGGGCGAAAATCTCCCTCCGAAGTTTTTCTCATCTCCATCTTTGTCCTGTCCATCATTATCACTCTCTGACGGTTTATCCTTAACTTTTGACTCGCTATCTGGCTGTGTATCCTCACATATCACCATCTGCTGTTCGTCATCGGAGCCATTACCATCTTCCTCTTGTTTGACAGATGACTCAGATATATCCATCAGTTGTTGAGACTCGGGAAGGCGATGAGATGAATGTGGTTGATTCACAGCCTGTGAATGGAAATGTGAAGCAACAGTTAGATAATCAATAACTGCTTCAATGCAAAATTTCAGTGAAGCATACTCTGTTCAAAATAGGCGCAAGATATTCGATAATCTGGGCCGCCAAGATTATACGCTGGAAGTTTTTTTTTTCATAATATTTATTTCTTTGAGAAAGGTATTTATCAAAGACGGTATTTTATCTTTCTGAAATGATATTGCTCCAAACATGTTGCTTGCGGGCAAGTTTCAATTATGACAATCATATTAATTAGAGGATGATCAATTTGTCATGGCTTCAAATGAATCTTCTCAATAGTATTTCCAATTATTTACTCAAAAAGGAAATGAAACACGAAACGAAGAAGCATGAATCAAATTATTGGAAGAATCAATTCAAAATCATACACAACATATTGATTATCTTGAACAAAATTATTATCACAATTGAAACTTAATCAGAATCAGCAGAAAGCCATTTGATTGGGAAGATCTCGAAACTACAGCAAACAAAATATTTGAAAAATTGTTTAAATAGTGAATCACTGCGGTATGCATTGTCAGAGTTTGTTTTCTTAATCTTATTTCAGTAGCCTGCGGTTGAAGACTTTTATTCAATTTTCTCATCTCTACTTCCCTTCGAATTAACTTAAGAAATCAGCAGATAAGATTAATTATTTCCACAACAGAAATGGTCACTGAATAAATATGAATTTTTTATTACGCAGACTTGTCATTTCACATGAGTTTTCCTTAATCGATGAAAAAATAACTTATGATATCTACCTCTGTACTTGGTATATCATTGTAGACTGCAGTTACTGGTACATAAATGTCATCAGACGCACGGGGCGTCAATGGTATTTCCTCACTGGGTGGTCCCATATCCGTCTCCTCTCCCGTACTATTTAATTTACCCCTCGATTCATTGCCTTTGAAACTTGTTGTCGATGATTTTCTTCTGTCTTTACTGCACCATTTCCAGTCTGGATGTGCTTTGAAATGTGCTTCTTTAACTTCAGAGGCCAAATCATGATATTTCTGTTTTTCCTCACCCCCCAATGCATACCACCATTCACCCAGAATCTTTGACACTGTACGATTGTCTTGATTGGGGTGCCTCTGGTGTACAACCGCCCGATGGCGTTTTGAGAATATCATGAAAGCGTTCATTGGTCGGCGAATACGGTCCTTGGTCTGCAAAACAATTTTATTTTCAAATTACTATGTGCTAGCAAACAATCATATTAACAACTGAATAGTTAGTTATTTTCTATTATGAACAAAGCATGTGAAGAATTAGTTGAGTTTAAAACTTTTATTTGAACATCATTCCATATCTTTGCATGAAATTTATAGGTTTAAAAATTGTTTTTTTCTGTTAAGAGAGAAACTGAAGTATTCCTTTTGAGATTATTCTGAAAATATTTCAGAAATTCTCATATTAGGAGGATAATTGTCAAATATTCTACTGCACAGAACAATATATCACAGCACTTAATGTTCACCCAATAATAATCATCTAATAGATCTAATAAATCGCGATCCCATTGCGATCCGTTGGAATAAAAAAAAATTAATTGACTCGGCACGAGAAAAGATAATCTTAACAATGTACTATAACCATTTTGTCTCAGCATCAAAACATATTTAAATTATTGGTGGACTTGTCTCATCTTCGCCTCTTACTTTTCCACCCACCATCATTTTCTGAGTGATATTGAGGAGATGAAACAGTCAGTACCTTCAAAGGGCTCTGGGGATCTTTGGTGTGGAGTGCACTCAGTGATTGACTTCTTCGTTTATTCGAATTGGCCTCGATCTCAGCAGGCGTAGTTGGTTCTGTCTCAAAGACATCATCATCCTCCTCCTCAGCCGGTGTAATGGGATCCGGGCCAGGGCCTGTTGGCTCGTCACCAGGATTCCCTACGCTCAATGGTATCGGTGGTGCACTCAGTGGTGGGCTCAGTGCTGATGGTGGTGGGCTCACTTCTGGCTGATCTAATACTGTCGTCTGCCAGGAAAAAGCTGGAATGAAATTAATTTTTTGGGTTAGTTGCGATGGATGTGGTTAGTAGCGTGTGGAAATAAGGAAGGGAGGAGAAACAGGGAGATTGGGGACACTCAGCAGTACTCTCTGATAGCCTTGAAGACGGGAAATAGAAGGAGGAAGAGAAGAGACTTCACACTTCCTGGAGAACGTAATGGTATTAGTGCACGGTTAATTGAGAGTGTTTTTCTATAACTAATGAGAATGGAAAGTATTGAAATAAGGTCTTATTGCTTTGTAACTCGACACTCTTCATTATCTAATTTTTCCATTCTATTTAATTACAGAAATGAGCGATGAGAAACAATACGTGAGGGGTATTATAATTTATATTGCATGTGAAACGATTCGATATTTTTATTCTATAATTAGTTATTCATAGCCATCACCTGTGATAACTTTATCAAATTTCAACCATATCTACAAATGAATACTCGAGTTGAGAAATTGTGTCACATATTGACTACCCCAGTTTGTCGGTTTTTGGTGATATTTTTTTAAGTTGATTTTTAGTTGCAGTAGTCGACTACCATACAAAGGACTCTACACCATGTGAACTATTTACTGTTATCATACATGCGAATTCATTTGAGACTTTTCTCCCTCAATTTCTGTATTTATTGAAGGTTTTCGGGATTTTCATTCTAAGACAAGTCCTGAGGTAAGTGACCGAAAGAAAAATTATTTTTAAAGTAAATTAAATATTTACTTTTTCATCAGCTCTCCAATGAAAATATTTCCAATTTTTTCAACTGAGTATGAGAATTAAGAATACGAAACATATGATTTTCGATTTTAATGCTTATTTTCAAACAAAAAGTGACAACATGTTATACTTTATATTGCATCATTCAATAGGAACCTTTCTAAACTGCGTCACCCAAAGTTCATGGCAATATCGTGTTTTTTTTTCGTACCCAGCAGAGTATACTAAATCGAGTTAGAAACAAATTTACCCCAAAACGGATTTCCGCGTTCGTCGTTCGACATTTTTAACTTGCGAGAACAGAAGTTTACGAGTAAATTCCGACAAACTCTGGGCGTATTTATACCTAAAACTAATGGAATTTTTCAACTCGGGTAATTGAAATAAGATAAACATGGATATGGGAGGTTAAGCGAGGATGTCAACTGGAAGACTGGTGCACATTATATGACGAGGAAAATTCACGCGCAGTAGTGACAGAAAGAAGATGAATGCAGTTATAACCGTATACCATCAGTACAACAAAGCCTGTAACAAGCACCAGTATGGATATTGTCATTTTCTATTATGCATCGGATTCAAACCTTTTTTCCAGTTGCGCATTGAATTGTTGAGCAATGGCGGGGGATGGGGCTGGTATAGAGGTGGAACATCGTGGCTGCCATCTGTGAAATCCTTACCATTTAGTCATAAAAACTTATTGACGATAGCCGGTGCTTTCATTACGCGATGAATCGATTGAATAGTCGATATAAAAAGAGGAGTAATTATTGTACTACATAAGTGGTCACCATCTACCTGGGAGTACCGATTACCATCTGATCTCCTCTCATTTCAATCGCAGACGAGCAATGAGACCATAATTATGATTTTATACCAAATTAAATAAATCAAATGATGTCGCAATATGGCGAAGGAAATGAGACAACATGAAAATATACTCACAGACAACTCCATTGGTTTTTCCGCTATCCTCTCTTGATGGTAATCCCCCCTTTGGTACTTGAGCTAAATGACTCGGTTGAACGATAACATGTTGGAAGACACTAGTCGGTGTTAAGGTATTTGTTAATGCCGTTGCAGTGGACATTACAACGGTGGTTGAGAGTGGCTGCTGCGATTGCTGTTGCTGCTGCTGCTGCTGCTGTTGTTGTTGTTGTTGTTGTTGCTGTTGTTGTCGTTGCTGCTGTTGCTGTTGCTGTTGTTGTTGCTGTTGCTGCTGTTGTTGTTGTTGTTGTTGTTGCTGCTGTTGTTGCAGAAGTGACGAGTTTCTCTGCACTTCCGGATGAGATGATATGTGAAGTCCAATTTTAGTAGTCTGACGGTGATAAAGACAGAAAGTAAAATTAAAAATACCCATGGAAAATTGCCAACATACATATAAATAAGGATGTGTATGCATTTTTTGCAAAATTAAATTTTTTCGTGTTCCAATGAAATTTTGGGCCTTTTATAGTGATCGGAGTACATGTAAAATTAGCATTATTGATGAACTTAAAAGCATATTTTCGCATATGTTAGTTCTTATGGAATTTTCAACATGAGAACTCAGTCACTGGAAATCTTTAAAAGTCAAACCAAAGATAGCGGGCAATTAAAAATAAATATACTGAATCGAATAGTTAAGGAACATCACAAGGTATCTAAGCAAATAGTGTAGATATTTAAAAACATATTTAAAGAATCATCTCAAGATACTAAAGTGACTAATCAAATGACTGATAAAAAGAGTATCTATTAGCTATTTTAGTGAATTACGTCGACCTGGAAAACGATTTGGCTTCTCTCACTCTAGAACGACTATTGTGGAAAGCCCCGCTTGAGACTACTAAAAATTCCAAAACTGGTCTCATTTAGAAATCAAACCCTAGACCATATCTGATTACATGATTGGCCTCACCTGTGGTATTATCGTCATCTTCTCAACATGCCCAACACCAACACTGGACTGCACTTGCGGTTGACACGCATTCCCCGCCAGTATTTGCATCTGTCCGAGATGATTCAACATGCCCTGCCTGTACTGATCCTCCTGGCTGCCAACATGTCCAGGGGATGGCACTTCAATCCCATTTTTAATCACTAAATATTTTTTATCATGCTGAGGCACCTGAGATATTTGCTGCTGCGACTGTGTGGTTGCAATCGCTTGTGGCTGTGACTGAATATGTGTTTGCATAACATAAATTGGTTGACCCTGATGTGCAAAATCCACCGATAATTCTTGGGTCTTAAGACTCAAATTTTGAGGGGGCGGAACGGACAAAGGGATATGAGGTGAGTGAGGTGGTTTCAAAAGTTGAGGATTTTGTTCAGATATATCGGCATGAGCGGCAAAACCATTGTTTGAGGTGAGTGCATGCTGGAGAATAATTCCCTGTTGCTGTTGTTGTGCCTGCTGTTGAGCCATAGATGTTACAACTGAGGGATGTCTCGGAGGTGGGCTCTGCTCAGACCAGGATAGTGTTAAATTTTGGGTTGGCATGCTCCTGCCAACTGGCGATATACGTATGACACTTGTGCCGATGCTGGCTGGTGCTGGCGTTGACGCTGGTGCTGGCGCTGGTACTGTTGGTCCTGGTCTATTTGGTCGTACCATTCGATTTGGCTCGGGTTTAATGACTTGCTGTTGATATTGCACAGCAAAATGTGACTGGGTTGGTGAGTGCTTCCACTTAGCACCTGGTGATATGAGAGAGGCCGCGTGATGGGCTGCTGGGCTCGATATTGGCATGAAAACATTATTTTGGTTTAATCCAAGGGGCGGCACTGGGGATTGACTGATACAGGGCGAAATTGAAGAGTGGGCGGTGGGTGACGAATACGCTGGCGTTGCCGAACGCGAGCTACCAAGGGATACCAGCATATTTGCAGCCTCTGTTTCCTCCTGATCGAATCGTCCTGTCATACGTCGATCCCCGTAATTTGGTGAGGTATCGGAATCGCGAGATGTTTCTTCGCCCCCACCGTGTGACGTATTTGTTGGGCCTCGGAGCTCTGAACCCTTCAAGGAGAGATGACGCGAACAATAGCCACGCCGTTGACTCTCCTTTGAGCAACCCTTTTTGCTGCATAATCTACGCCATTGTTTTCCATTAAATTTTTTTCTAATTCCGTTTGGCGTTACCACTACGTCACCCTTTTTATATTTGTGTGGCGTCGCCGCCTGAGATCTATGGGGGCAAGTAGATAAGTGTTAATAGTGAAGCATTTTTTTTAATACAATTTTAATCAGTATTTGTCTGTGGCAACGAGTCATATAGTTGTAAAAAAATGCATTATGATTTTTTATAGACAATTGGAATTTCGCATGAAAATGTCGTTAGATACATAACTTATGACTTCGTGTAAAGACGCCTACATATAATCATTGAGACATCATAAGTTCAAAGATTCTTCAATTTGCAGTTACTTTCCAAAATAAGCAATATAGAAATATCTAATATTGCCCATAAAAGTTTCCTATTTTATCATTTTGTCATGTCATAAATTGAGCAATTATCTCACTCGGAGAAAGACAACATGCGTATTGGGTAAATGTAGTTATAGCCGATAAATAAATTTTTTACTAAAGCACGATCATTTTCGTGGCAATAATTGTTGCCGCAAGAAATTCAATTCTCGTAAGGGTAAAAGGGCAAAACTGCAGTTTTGCTGAGCATTATGGAGCTCCGGTTATATGAATTTAATTTTATTAATAGTATGTAGATTTTTTTACTTATTATACTTGCGACATGAATAATAATCTCAGTAAAAGATAATCTCCCCTAAAGATAGTCAATAATTAACTTTTATGAACGATTGTAAATGTCATTGCACCAGGTTTCTTCATTTGACTCAGGTATAATCTGTTTCAACCCATGAATCATCCTCGCATGAACCATATTTATATAAGAATCTTTGGGCTGAGTAAAATATTGCTCTCAGCGTATGCCCCTGAACAACTGAATTATCGCCCTGTACCTGGGTGTGGCTGCCTGTGAACGTGGAGTTATACTACGCTGTTCCATTAAGCTACTGTTGCTTCCCCGGCTCTGTATACTGCTTCGTTTACTGCTCCCTATTAATTTTGAATCAGTCAGTTAAATCCATCCTCACATGACACTGTGAAATCCGTTTTTTTTCTTCATTAATCTAATAGGCTTAGTCCAGTGGAGGTAAACAAAATATAGAAACCGAAGAGAACAAGAGGACTAACCTGCATCAGAGGGAAATGTAATGTCTTCCCTATCGAGATCGTCGTCGCTCTCTAGATCATCATAAGGTCGATTCCCATTACTCAACGTTGTATTAGCAGAGTGTCCAGGTGTACCTAGTGTCATGAGAGGACTCGTACCTGTTGTACGATAGTAACCGACGGAGTCATTGTGAGTGGGCATATGGGGCGGATGATGAAGTGGATGGATGGATCCGGCAACTGGTAAATCAACTGAATTTCTGAATGCATGATCTACACCGAGGAGACAAGACGTAAAGACGTTGTAATGACGTTCTGGGACGAACAATAGTTGCAAAATGAAAATGAAAACAAATATTATTGACTCACCAGCAGGATCAATCCTTGCTGTATCAGATTCGCCAAGTCCTTCTTCAAGTTCATCCCACCAGGGCGGTCTGAACAGCCTTAAATCAGCTCTTTTTACCACAAAACTTTCACACTGTTCATCATCGCGTTGAAATTTAACAACGAAACGGTGAGGTCCAGTCAATATGTTGCACACACTCCCCTTAACGAATACATTAGTCATAGTATCTAAACCACTATTTGTTGGACACCTAATGCACACTATTGCGTCCAATTTAACTTGGCCAATTGATGGGCTAGCATCAGCAATAATATCATATTTACCAGCACCAAGTACATCGTTATATCTCACTAATTTCCCTTCCCCATCAAATTCAATATAAACTTCACCATGACCAGCGTTTCTAATAACACCAGGATAATAACGCGTGTCTCTTAAAGCTAATACGCGGTGGTTCTGCCACTCGCTGAGATCAATCGTAATTGTTGAGGGCCTTGGACGTTGACGTGGTGGCTCATCACGTAATGAATAGTCGACCGCTGTACTCTGAGGTGGTGACTGAACAACGACAGTCTGGACAATTGGATAGCACTCGGTTACCATTGTGTTATTCGCCTGATGATTTGGCGAAAGATGGGGAGAGTGCTGTTGTTGCTGCTGCTGCTGCTGCTGGTGTTGCTGCTGCTGCTGCTGTTCTTGCTGTTGCTGTTGCTGTTGCTGCTGCTGTTGTTGCTGCTGTTGCTGTTGCTGTTGCTGTTGCTGCTGCTGTTGCTGTTGTGTCATTGCTAATGGTGGGTGTAACTGGTGGCTTCCTGGTGACGACTGTACTTGTGGCAATGTCTGACGTAAATTCATCATATTGCCAAAGTGACTCACGACATTACACGCTTTGTCCATATCCTCGAGTTCAGATGGATCGAATTTTCTTTTCTTTGGAATTTTTTTAGCGCTCATCGTTGGATCTGAGGGATCACGCTGCGGCGGTGGCGGGGGCAGCTGTGGCTGATCTGTCTTCTCATCCATCGTTGCACCACCACCACCGCCAACACTTACGTACTGAACCTCGCCAAGACCGTCACGTTTTTCGTGCATCTCGGGATGTGCCGTCAGCATGGTTGCCGCCTCACGCTGCTCTGTAGCAGAACATTCAGAGAAATTATTAGGTGGATGGTTTTGCGACTGATCTTAATTGGATGTTGGCTTTGGGGGGCTTATTAAGGATGTACGAAGAGAGGATAACTTGAGTTGGGTCAAGTTGTGGTAGTTTTGTGAAGCGTGTTCACTGCTCTATATAATTGTTGAATGTTTCCAAAAGAGTATTTCCGGTTTATAGGACCACCCGAATAGAAATGATTAGGATTATGCTTTTTTGTTGATACGAAAGTAATAATTGACAGTTGATAGCTCCGAAACGGAGGTAAACCTGCTGCTATTTGATATATTTCATTGATTCGTGGACTGTTGAATTCTGTAGAATATGATACTGGAGAATGGCATTATTTACCATTACCAATGTTTAATCATAGACGGTACATGAGACTGTTTTCACGGTCAAGACAAATTCTGTAATTGTCTTTGCTAATACCACAGCACTTGCAAATTAACTTTTCTGAAGCTGAAAAAGAAATTAATCGCGGTAATTTGATTTTTTTTTATAATTACTTTTGAATTCAGGGATTGAAATTGTTGAGGATACAGATCGTCTTTTGTTACTAATTACTTGCATCTTTTGATAACTAGCTTGGATGGTTGAAGAATTGAAGTTTCAGTAAAATTTGCAAACGATTGGATCTATTCGGTGGATATCGGTGGGTAGAATTTGGAAAATGTGATCCGATCTGTGCAATAAAAGAGTGAACCATTAAATAATATAACTTACAGTCCATACAGTCGCGAGGAGGCTGGAGACCGGTATTCGGCGATTTGATGGTGGTTTGACAACGGCTGGGTGCATACCTCAGCACCCGGCTGTCGGGGACGGGATGCGTAGAGTCTGGACTCTCGCTTCTCACGTTAATTTCAATCGTGTCAAAAACAATACCCTTGGCAACTCCCAACTCCAAATCTTCTCGCCAGTTCCAGCTGCCAAGCATCCTCCTCCAACGTTTCTACACGCGGTCCAAAGACCACTCGTCTCTCTTATTTACTCCACTTTTCTATTGAAAGCTCTGCAAACAAACAGATGAATCAAAATTTCGATTAGTAGCCCAATAAAGTACAAAATTTTACCGTTAAACAAAGAAATTTAGATTTCGTGGATAGTCGTTGAAAAATGTCAGATTTCAAAGAAATTTCTACGAAAATCAAATTTTTGTTAACAATAACAAGAGCAGCACTCCCCGATTTATTAACAAATTACACATATATGCATTTCAATTTTACTAAATTTTCATAAAATAGTTCAACCTGAATTAACAGTTTCCCATAAATTTCCCTCGAAAATTGTAATGATCAAATTTCCATGAAAGATTGGATTTAAAAATTATAATTTCAGCGAAAAATTTTGTATAATTCATGCAGAAACTATATACAAACATGTATTTTTTACTGTAACATCGGACTTGGTAAAGGAAATGTCCTTACATTAATGAGAAAAAGTATATGGTAGAGAAGAAAAATGCAGAAATTTTTTTTTCATTTCTACAGGTTTTTTGCACCTGTAGAATTGTTCTGAGAAGTTCATTCACACAAATATCACAAAGGCCTATCTCAATGTAACACACAAACACTTATGCAGTACAATGGCGAGCATCACAAGCCGGTTAAATTGGTCTGCGCTAAACTTACATTTGTAAATTACCCATATACACACACACCCATACACACACACACACGAGTGATAAAATTTGCAAAACAACATATGAGATTTTCTGAAAGATGTTAATACCTCGTCAGCCCGGATATGAAAAAATTCATGAAGACATACTCGCATCATTAATTGCAAAATCATTTCTTTCATGATATTTTTCGCCATCCCAATGATAATAAATAGCTGCGAAAAGGACAACTTAAAAAGGCACGCCACGAGTTTCACGGGTCAGGGGGAGTTGGGAGGGAAACGTCAATGACTGAATGCCCAGTATGGGATCAATAAATATAATCGAAACCGAGTGATATATAGATCCTCGATGCTACGTTCCCGGAGCAAGTGCCGTGGCTGGAGCAAGGATCGACACTGGCGGTACAACGGATCATCGGCGCAACAGTCGCGGCGAGGTAGCGCATACGTTTAAAAAAAGGAGTAAGGCAACAGACTACCAACACATGCGCAACACCCCCCATATACGTGGTTATATCTAGTTGATACAGGTTCCCCACAAAATAGAATCAAATGCGATGAGGCATGAGGCCACTCCAGAGGAAAACAACAGGATGAGGTAAAGTGGATGAGAAGGGAAATGCTGCGATCAGAGACACACCGGCTGATATCTGGCGAGCACGTGTTCTTTTTTTTTAACCCTCTCTCTTCATTGAATTACACCGAATCAGTTCAAGATTGATAACGCTATATTAACCTGGAACTTCAAATTCAAGATGAATGCCCCCACGAGATCGATAACAGGCCCTTACAACTGTACGCTTCACACATATCGTCTACCGATTTTTGATTAACTTATTGATTGTATGATAAATCATCGTGAGTTGCCTCGAGTTGTAACTTTATTTTTCAATTGACTCCAGGGAAGATGAAGCTCTCAGGACGATAGCTGAACTGACACTGCTGAACAGCAGAGGAGACATTGGCCTCGCGTGGTTCAGGGCAGCAGGAAAACACAACAATGAAGTGAGAAAGAAAATAAATAAGGATGAGAAAGGGAAGCCTCGTGCAAACGAACAACCTCCACTCGATCCTACCAACAGCGTCGTCGGCGTCGTCGTCGTCGTCGTCGTCGTTGTCGTCTCTTTCACTGTGAGTCAGCTCGGCCAGCAACGGCCTCGCGTATATACTGTGACGCTTGCCTTCCTCTCTCTCTTTCTCGTTTTTCAAGCTACAAACCAATGTCGGTTTGTTCATACCGAGGGGCCTCAAGCTGTCTTCGCGCCTACTCCCACCGCCGCTACCCCCTCACCACCCCATCACTCTTTCTCCCTCACAATTTTTGCTCTCCATCTCAGTCACTCCCTTACACTCTGTTCTCCTCTTTTCGATCATTGTGCCTCATTCTTTTACATTGCTCTCTCTTTCACGTCCGCTCGAACGAGAAGCTCAGGTATATAAGACGTACTATGGGGGCTGAAATGTTGGCGATGAGAAGAATGAAGAATTCAAAGTGGAAATTTTTTTATGCTCCTCCCATGATTCAAATGATTTTCGTTTTTGTCTTTTGTTTTCCAGGGGGACGAGAGGACACGGGAATTTCGTGTATTTGTTTTGGAGGTGAGCAACAATTTTGAGAGTGTTTCGAGGAGTATCAGTAATATTTATACTTTAGGTCTAAAAGGTATTTCCTCGAATTGAGAAATGGTACGATGTATAGACCTGGGTGGCAAGTTTTTCTCTCACTCCCCTCCTTTTTTTCCATCTTGAGTGGAGACAATGGCGGGTGTGGATATCAGGGAGACCCATCTTTTTGCTTCACAAGTGGTGAGCCGCATTTTATTCTTGACTATTGTACTCGTGAATGTTAAAAAATCTTCACGAAAATCGGGTTTTTACAATTAAACAAATTATGATATATAGACTCAACACTATCGACTCCTTTACAAGTCGATAAATAAAATGTATTCTCTCTTGAACGAACTTTCTCTACGTTTTCCCGTGAATATTTCAATTTTCTTAATTAATCAATCCTCGTTCCAGTACTACTTGTGCAGTGGATAAATCTTCATTAAAGAATATTCAGAAAGCTGGAGCTTCTAACTGTCGGTAAGCCATGGCAACTTGAAAAGAAAAAGTTTGGGATCCCAGGAAGAGTATCGTGTTAAGGAGAAAAGGTCAAAGGAAAAATATAGAATAAAGAGAAGCAGAGTGATACCTATACAGCCGCACCTGCGGCTCAGTTCACGTCGAGTTCACCTTTTAACGGTCCTTAACAACTTGTAACCGATACCTGCGCCAGTACCAATAGCACCCTAAGACATCTATAAGGAATGAATAGAGAGTCCCTCTCGACAAGGAGAAAAAGGACGGTTGCGCGAATATTTTATTGTACCCCTCCTTGTTTCGGCTTCAGAAGAGGGTCCAGAGACACCAAAAAAGGGGACTCTTAACTCTTGGCCTTCTCCTGTGGGCGTCCGGAAAAATTCCAAAGAATTTTTGTGAAGAGGAGAATTATCTCAACTTGTCTACCTCTTTTGATCCTGAAAAGTGCTGAACCATTGGTACTCCAACATTCTCGAATTTATCCAGAACAAATCAAGTGATGGCTATTAAAATTTATTCTCGACTGAAGTTCAAATAGCTCAGATTCGCATAAAAAATACGGATTTTATCAAATAAATTAGTCCTCAATTACTGAAAAGACCGTAATCAAAAGGTTTCTCTCGTTAAAACTTCTTCTTTGTGGTCCGTCAAATAATCCGACATATTATTGCCCTCTGATTGGACAATTAGTAAATAATTTGGAGGAGACATCGCTAACATTAATTGAAAATAAGGGGGTTCTCGTAAGTCTTTCCAACTTTTTTCACGTTCTCTTCCTCTTTACTTATCTGGATTCCACTTCTATATAATAGGAAATTTTATTAAAAAAAAAAATTGCATTTGAAAGGTAAGAGTGATTCAAAGAAGACCAATGATTGAGCGAACAGTGGAATCTTCGTGCAATGATTGTTGAACATATGATTTGTCACTTATTAAGCTTGTTGGTGTCTCTGCCATTGAGAATTTTCCTTTTTAAATTGAACTCAAGTTTAAACTGATATCCCTAAAAAACAAGTAAATACGGTGCGGATGCGGTAAAGTCATTTGCTGAATTTTCGATGAATCCGTATGATTTAAGGGAGTTTTTCTCTACAAAAATGACAGAAATATTTTGCTATCTCGTTTAGATTGCTCGCTATTCATTAATCATCCTCAATTAATTAGTTCGACAACCGGGAACATGACATTTTTTAAAAACCCGAGTGAATGTTTTTCACACTACGAAAAGTGCCAATAAACTAAGAATTTGAAAGAACAATAACCATAAAGATTTCTTCCCAAGTACATAATACATTAGAGAAGGGAGGGCTAGGCTTGGAGGGCTCAGTAACTTGAATCAAAAGGATCCCCTGGCCATCCATTGTAAACATGAAAGATGGAGTGAGGGGTATTACTATGGCACCTCCCCGTCATTTGGACTCCCGTAAAGGTGAATTGATACCCCTGGAGAAACTCGGGGGTTTAATGCACCTGCGTACTGAAAAGAAATGCGAGGTGGAGTATGCGTGTGCTATTCCTCTCAACAGGCTTTTAACAACGTGTAACCGATACCTGATGCACCTGACTAGGTGGATACTCACTCAGTTGAACTGAGGCGGGTATGGCGTCAATAGACGGAGATGTTTCGCTACCCCGGTGGGGGGTAATTTGCGAAGGCCCTTGGCACAACAATGACATTCCGCTCGAGACGTAATGTACACGGAATGGAGTGAGAGGTAGATAGTTGCGCGACAATTTTCTCTCCACGAAAAACAATAAATCAAAAATCTTTATTGTCCTCCCGGGGAAAATATTCGCAGTCTGTAGTTTCAAAATTTTAAGTTCTCCCTGGGTTCGTTGAGAATTCCCGCTCTTGCGGAGGAAAATGAGATGAAAAGCTCGAGTGGAACGGAGAAGAGGACGCTTGTGCACCTGCCATCGGGTCATTCTTTCGTTTTTTTTATTTTGTTCTTTTATTTTGAGGAGTACGGTTTCCTGAGACAAGAACCTGGGGGGGAAAAAGATCCTTTTACTATGGGGTGCTCTGTTCGTAATTTGAGAGGCTTGACAGAGATGGAACTAGAGGGGGGAAGGGAGGAGGAGGAGGAGTCAATGAAGGGCGAGAGAACGTGATTTTTTCCCTGGGCCCAGTAAATACACCTTCCCAAATTTGATTCTTTGGAGTTCTTTTTTAGCTTTGGGAAAGTAAAAGTACCGTGTGCTGAGAAAAGAGTATTACTCGAAATAGCTCAATTATTTCAATAATTAATTTGTTAGAAGTGGCCAAGAACAAATGTACTTTGTTAGAGAGTACTTACTTGGCTAGTTCTAGAAAAATTCTCTCAAAAATCAATTAAAAATACTATTCGATAATGGGCAATAATTCCCAATCGTTAATATTTATATCCAACTTTATATTATTATTCTCATAGCGAGGATATTTTATAACACCAAATCGATTATATATATTATTCCGTGTGTTCTAAAATACGATAGTTCATTAATTTTCCAATTATTAAATTCCTTAACATGTCAGCGAAATTCAAATTCGACAGAGTTTCTAAAAGTATACAGAAAATTTCAGCTAGCAATTTTTAATAGTGTAGACGAAAAATTAAATCGTTTTTTTACGCATCGCAATATATTTAAAAATAAAAGCATATGCTCTGCAAAGAGAGCATCGACCATTAGCATTCGTTATGAAGGCGGAGGAAGGGGAGAGGAAATTTGGCGGCGCACGACAGTCGTTCTTCCTCTCAGATTTTCATATCGAAGATAGTATTAATAATAGCTAATAATAATTTGGATGCAATAGTAGTAGTAGTGGTAATTCCACAGACATTCGCTCCTCCCCTTCCCCCGCCATAACTAATATTTTTAATAAATTTAACCGAAAGAAAGGATTCAAACCACGTAAAATTCTGTGCCCTCGCTGTGAGCTTACTAACAGGCCATCAGGGCTAATTTATTCGATCTAAACCCAAATTTAAAGAATGAGAAATCCCGAATTTCTCCATTTAATTAACAGTGCATACATGTACAAAACTGGCTAAAAATGATTAAAATGCCAGAAAACACTAACATTGTATTTCATTGGCGTATGGCATATCACTTAAGAATGTCAAGAAATTACTACGAAAGCAATGAATGTATTTATATTGACATTTCCTAACATTTGCTTAAATTTTATCAATCCACGCAGAGCAACAAATGTTTTCGGATGAGGACATCTTTACTTCTATGAGAAGAACTTAATTTTTTTCAAGAGCTACATATTTCTTAAAAAATGCATTATCCACGTAGTAAAATTTGTAGATTGCTGAAAAAAATGTGTCTATAGATATTGTATAGAGTGCGGGAATTGACGGAACCTTCATTATGGAATTAAATATATTGACATCCATTGAGTCATGGTCCATTTCGTTCTGTTTTCCCTTCATTTATACTGCTCTCCTTTAAAAAATAGGATATAACAACAGTACCAGTCTCCATCCGCATCGATTCGAACGAGGACCCGGTCCTGGACTGTTCATATATTTTTTATTTTAGATGACATTTCATCCAGCCCTAACATGTTAATTATCATCTCCTACTTTCACACTCTCCGCACAATGGAGTCCCAGGGGTCTTGGATGCGAATCAATGAAAGCGCTCTAACACGAGCCATGAATCGACGTCGCGCCCCCCTGTCCTCTCATGATTGTGAACACGTGGCATTATTGCGTGGTGTACACCATAAAAATTACCTTAATGCCATATATATATTCTCGTTCAACCGATCTAATGAACGCTTTCGCAGTCTTCTCTGTCTCACATAACAAATCTATTTTACGGGAAACAAGTAAATACGATTTTGATTTATACACATGGCATTAATGGGTTTGCGTGACAAGGCGTGTCAGACTGAGAAAAAAGTGCTCGCCTCTGCGCAAATGAAAGTTAAAATAATATTTTCATCACGCTGTGTCGGAAAAGTAACTTTTCAGTCACTCTCCACTTCGCGTCGACACATTGAGATGAAAAGTTATGTTCGTAACTCGTGAAAAAAGTGGTTTTTTACTCGTGGGATTATATCACTCGCCTTCGGCTCGTGATATAAACCTCCCACTCGTCAAAAACCATTTTTTTTTACTTGTTACGAAATATACTATTTTCGACCTCATCTCTAGTTATGTCAACGATCTTTCATTTTTTCTTCCTCATGTCCTCAATTGATTAAATTTAATGGATGGAGCTCTATATATGCCGCCAAGTTCGGCATATCAGCAACGACAGGTCGTAATCGAGTTATACATGTTCTGTGTACCTCTAATTCATAAACAGATTGACGTGTGGAAGTCTACACGGCATTCTTGTATATGAAATAATGCGCAGTGTATGTGTGCTATAGTTGCAAGTGTCTGTGAGTTGATTGTTCGCATATAGAAACGTTAAGAGAGGATGGGTTGAGTGAACCCGTCTCACGAGGAAACGTGGAATGGGAATTGGGGTGAAAATATACAGGATACAGAGATAGAGAGTACTGGAGGCACAAAATACTGCACGCGGAAAACATCCCGCTTCGGTTGACTCTAGTTTTCCCCCCATCGCGTGTATAACAAGGTACACTATAAACATTTGATATTTGGCAAGCAACGTGATACACGTAAACATGGGCATCGTAATTTTTCCATGAATGAGATGAGGCAAATTATGGAACACTGATTGGTCACGTTAAGACCATTTATTTTCCGAATTTTCTTGAAGTAGAAACGAGAAATGAGAGAATTAGTATATTTCGTAACAAGTGAAAAAAAATAGTTTTTGGCGAGTGGGAGGTTTATATCACGAGCCGAAGGCGAGTGATATAATCCCACGAGTCAAAACCCATTTTTTTCACGAGTTACGAACCAAATTTTTCATCTCAATGTGTCGAAAAAGTACTTTTCAGTCACTCGACGCGAAGCGGAGAGTGACTGAAAAGTTACTTTTCCGACACAGCGGGATGAAAATAAAAGTAACTAGAATACGAGCGCATCTTTTTTTACGCCTCGCCTGCAAAACACCACCTTTTGCTTCAAGAGTGTTAGTCGCCAACTTGTCAGCCTCATTACCGCACATTGTGATGAAAGTAATCGTTCGATACTCGGCTGATGGTGAATTCAATATTATGACTAAATCCACTTTGATTGGCCGCATAAAAGGAACTTACACATCAACAAAATGCTTGGACTTGGGAAAGCTCATAAAAAAAAACGTTACCCATCAACTTATCGAAATGTTCTTTGGAAATGCATATTGTCGCATCCAATCCCAGGCAATATATGAATCGGTGACTACATATATACATCTTTTTTTTTCACGCAGCTCGTGAGACTTCAAGGTTATCAGTGTCACGGATCATGCCTGCGAGACAAAGAGGAGGACAAATAAAAAGGTGACGATAAAGACGAAGCAGTGATGTCTAATTGATAACCCGAGATGGCTGAATTAGACTGCGGGACTCGTTAATTCCAAGTAGACAAGTAAATATCTACAGTTAAAAAACAGGTAGTGTTTCACGAAATAAATGAAAGATAAAGGTATCTTGAAAAATGGACAAAAGAGATAAAAAAAAACAAAATAGAGAGATGAAGAAGAGAGTTAACTGAAAAATACCAGAAATAAATCAACCTTCATAATCAAAGAATATATAGTCTAGTGGCCAATATACAAGTACACTCCCGATCAGAATATCATTAAAGTCGATCAAACTGAGATAGAAAAAGGCCCCCTTTCATTTTTTACGCTTATTATTTTTCTTCATTGATAATATTGTCGACTGCCTTCAGTAAACGTAGCCAAATGTCCCTGAAGACTACGGTCGACGCAGAATAAGGATTGAGATAATTTTAGCTCAGGAGAGCCTACAAATGTAAATTTGCGGCAAACTTTACATGAGTATATTCTCAGCAGCTGGACAGATGTAATTTAGTACTCCACTTCAAAATCTCTTTGTTAAGTTATTCCAATAATGATGCTACACCGGAAAAATCAATATGTTAATTTAAGACAAAAATAGGTTGTAACAATTTTGAAATATCTGGAATTTGCACATATTTCTACTTTCTTCGACCATTTTCTAGTGTTTGAAAAATATCTACCAAAATTATTGGAAAAAATTCAGATAATCGTTTCTATAGTGCATTCAGTTATCAAAGTTGAAATTAAGTCCAATTTAATGGGACTAATTCTGAAATTCGATTTTTATTTTCTAAATGCGGATGAGGAATAGAAATGTAACACAGTAATTACATTAACTGTGCAAAATACACAAACATAGAGAAATAGTAATTATATCATTAAGAGATGGTTAAATTTTTTTAAAAACGTGACGTTAATCATACGAGTTAAAAATAGTTTTCCAATGACGTACATCACTTTTCTTCAGTGTCTGTAAACGGCATTTGATGAGCACATCCATAGACCGACATTTTGCGGAGAGTGTACTAAAATTGTAATTTTCATGAAAGTGCCCGTGAAATATTCCGACGCATTCGGAGAGTATTATTGGCTAGGCCGAATGTTAAACTAGAGATCTATAGGATAGATTTGTGTCACATATAATAATAATCTGATATGAAAGCGTTATGAAAATTCGAGAATAATTCTAGCATTCCTCGAAATTATGATTGAATGGCTTTTAAGCGAACAGAGAATTTACCGCAGAAATGAGCTTCTGATAAGTAGTACCGTGCTAGGCCCTCAGTAAACGCCAACTGAATTTTACTAAATATTAGCCAACTGGTTCATACAATATAGAAGCCTGAAGGTATTTCCGCAATACCTTATGCTTGTAAAAATATCACAATATGCCAAAGACATCAAACTTGCTCATCTGTTGTTAGGTACTTTAAACATTATGTCTAAAATTTCGCGACCTTTGACCGCACCATCTTTTTTGAAAAAAGACGGTGTTAAAATGTTCGAGCAAGTATATTGCAAGAACGACGTGGTGAAACCCCTGAAATTTTGGTAATAGGTTTTTGACATAGCCAACAACAGATTGTTTTTTCACAACTATAAGCTACTGCGGAAGTACCTTAAGCGAGTGAATTGTTAATAACCATCAAATGCACAATATTGCGCTATGCTAAATATTTCGTTGGGCAGGTGGGGGCAAAACTAAAATTTTTTCTTTCATAAGAATAATTTTGTTTGATCCAATTTTAAGTTTCAATTATCGACTTTCAACGCATCATCGGTAATTGCATGATTAAACTTGAAATGAGCTGTTCTCAATATCTTGAAAATACAAGTTTGAGGAATGTTTTGAGGTGGTTTTATTCATCTATTGATTGATGATTGTTGTGGGAAGGTATGCATATTTACTAGATTTCGTAATTCTGCCTAATTGAAAAATTGAGACTTTAGTGGCTCAATTTTCATCCATCCAAACACATATACGCATTTAATTCTGTATTTCTTTCATGATTAAGACAAAAAAACTGATGAAAATAAAAGAATTTAAAAATCGGGAAAATCCAAAAAAATTTACAGTGTCCGTTTTGCACCCATCTCCCCTATTAATGAATGTGTCATCGAAACTATGGAGAGACTAGGAAGGCAAGAGAAAAATGTGTACGAGCTGAAACGATCGAGTCAGCCGGTACGACAGTGACAAGAGAGGTAACACCTATGCACCTATACATTTGTACCTAAAGTTGAGACGAGGCGCGCATATGCCACCAGTGCAACGATTCTCGTAGCCGAGAATATATTTACGCTCGAGAGTACTACGCTCGAGTATGTGGTTCCCCCACTACTCCTCTTGCCTGGAATCTTACGCACTCGAGTGATCGTTTGCGCTTCATCCACTCGTTCCAAACAAAAACTTAATTCATCTCGACTGTCAGTCTTTTTTTCTCCAGGTTTTTTTCCCCGATAAAGTATTTCTCCTGTTTCCCACCAAGTTCGGCTGATAATTGTGTGAAAAACCGAGATATTAGCGTATATGAAAAATATAAATGTCTGTCCCGATGAATAGCGGGTGTGTGTACACTGGCAAGCAGCATTTTTCAACAGTAAAATTCCCATTAACATAATCGTACCGACCGGTGTATCTCCACGTCATGCATATTGAATAAAAGTTACTCACACTGTTTGCTAAACAATCGCGTTGAAACGACAATGTAATCTACATTTCAGCGCATACTCCAGTATATCCATCCCCATTGAATACATGTAACACCCACACTGTTA
The DNA here is from genome assembly GCA_030522865.1 of Psyttalia lounsburyi. Lineage (NCBI taxonomy): Eukaryota > Metazoa > Arthropoda > Insecta > Hymenoptera > Braconidae > Psyttalia > Psyttalia lounsburyi. The sequence goes on from JAPYZN010000266.1 coordinate 36,520, forward strand.
CTCCATGATTTCATTGACAAGAGAAAAAAATATCACAAATGAATGAGGAACCACGAACTCGATGAGCCCAAAATTCTTCATCGGTGAAGAGATCACAACCACCACATCCGTAGACCCATCAAAATCGTAAAGATTGAAAAAATTCATAAACCGTCATTTTTACTTTATCGCAGTTGATTTCTCATTTTAATATTGCGTACACCATCACTGTATTGCGAAAAATTGAAAAGTCGATAAGAATTGCCATTCAATCAATTATCAATCATTAATTCTGCCACCGGAAGCTGCACTTCGCGTTTGCCCTCCATGATTCCAAAATGATGTCCGCAGTTTTCCGAACTCACACGGAATTCCACACAAAATTCACTCAACAAACTCAGCAGATGAACATAAGCTGATGAATAACGATAATTGTATCAATAAAAAGCCGAAATTATTGAAACAGTAACCATTATCTGAGCTCCATTCAACTTGTGTGGAAAAAAAAAATGATTATCATGCAGTAGTCACTGGAGAGCATAAACTGCAGTAGTAACCGCGATATTGTAGTGAGCGTTGAATACTACAGTGGCCTCATGATGATGCGGTGCGGAGGTGAGCTGGTGGTGGTACGCCTCCTCGCGGCGTCGTGGTCCGTCGCACTCGGCGTCGTCGGTCTCTCACTAACACGATCAATCCATTGTGAGAAAATTCCTTGGCTCCACGGACGTGTAGCCATCTCAACGTAGTTTTTTCTCCCTTCGAATGCACACACACATACATCCACACACGCACACCCTCACATGTAAACTTACGATCTCTCTTGGTTCATCGAGAAGGAAGAAATTGAACGAGTTAAGCCGGTGGAGAGAGTACTATACGCGCAATAATGGGGTTCACGCACGTGTGTAAGTTCACCGCATTGCATTCCAAGCGCATTGCAATTGTAATGAATCATCCGAATTCCACCAAATGTCTTCTGAATTATGTGAAAAAAAAAAACAAAAAAAAAAGGGTCAACGTAAATTTTCCCTAACATTTGCATACATAAATCCAGAAGCGATAAAAAAAAAAGTTGCGACTCGCGTATGTTTGTGGTATAAATAGACGATAGGCCCCGCGTGTTATACAGCTAGAGCGCTTCTTCAATGTTTCTCCTCTTCTCTCTGAAAACCCTGGGGTTTCAGGTATACATATATATCGTGTGCACACTAGAGACGTACACGAGCGTACGACACGGCCGCGAGTTCATCCATCTCGCTTCCTCAAACCACGTCACCGAGAGGTGGTGTATTTTGCCGAAGGAATGAGATTCGCGGGGGACGCGGGGGGAAGGTCGGAAGGAACGGGGTAGAAAGCGCGTGCGAGTGACCCCTAGTTGCACATGAAAGAGGGAGACAAGTGTATATATATATTTTTTTGTCTTTTTCATAACCAGAATAACAAGAACAGCATGAGCTCCGGGGGAATTACGAGCGAATAGGATGGAAGACTGCGCGAGCGCACATACAGGTCCGACTTGCTTCACACTCGGATCAACTCACCAGTTGGGTATCGCAGTGTCGGAGTACATACACACAGAAATACAGGGGATTGGCACAAGGCGCGATGTATTCCAAACATATTCTGAACAAGCGCGGCACACTGTGACGCACGCGCGTAGGCAGTCAGAGCTTACATGCATACACACAGGAGAGGTTTGAGAGCCAACGGAGCAGACAGGCAACGCCGCACCTACTCCGGCCCATGCCTGGGTCCCTCGCAACAGAGTCCAGCGGATAAATAAACATGGGACAGGCCACATGCGACTCGCTGCACGGGAACAAGGAATAAAATCGTATTATGTATCGCCCTGCGCGAAAAAGGAATTGTTTAGGTACAGATAATGGAAAAAATGAAATGCATGGAAAATGGATACGTCGCTTTTCCACACATTCTGAAGAAAACAATCGTTCGCTACTCATGGAAAATAGTATATTTCGTAACAAGTGAAAAAACATGGTTTTTGGCGAGTGGGAGGTTTATATCACGAGCCGAAGGCGAGTGATATAATCCCACGAGTCAAAA